>PVLA01004746.1:0-166771 GCA_004027455.1 Hydrochoerus hydrochaeris
CCAAAATGTAGATAAATGGAACAAAATCAAGTATTCAGAAATAAACTGATACATGTATGGTTAGCTTTTAAAAATGCGTTTTATTCAAAAATCACATTGCAAAGATATATTGAAAATAACATGAAGGTGTATCACATTTCTGTTTTCAGAAGTATCTATTTAATTCATTTGTCCATTTTTTTATTGGGTCATCTTTGGGCAGGTATTTTTTTTAGTTCTAGATATTAGCCCTTCATAAGAGTGCTTGGGAATTTTTTTTCCAATTATAGTTTGCGTTTTCACTTTATTGATTCCTTTGATGGCAGAAGCTTTTGAATTTGATGTAATTCCATTTTTAATCTTTTATATTAGTTCCTGTGCTGGTGAAGTTCTACAGAGGAAGTCCTTGCCTGTGCTATAGTGTTTCCACTAAGTTATTTACCAGTGGTTTCAATGCTTCTATTTTGGGATCTAGTTCTTTTTTTTTTTAAATTTTAAACAGGGTAAAACAAAACATAACGAAACAACAGAGCAGATCCGAAGAGAGCAATGCAAGTGACACAAGATTTCAAATAAGACAACAGGAGATCAACAGCAGCTACCATAATGTCTCTTGTTTTTTTCAAAATAGTTTTCCATATCTTAACAAACAATGAATTCAAGCAAAACAAAATAGTATAAATCTGATCACAACAGAAGAATGAACCATTACAGGCCTGCAAAATCAGTCAATAGGAAAATCAACAATGGCTACCATAATCTCTCTTGTTCTCTTCAAAATAGCTGTCCACACCTTCATGTATGTTGAAATTGAACAATACAAAGCAGACTAAAACCATTATAAACAAAGAATAAGCGCATTAATGGACTTAACAACATGAAGATAGGAAATCACCAATGGCTACCATATGTCTTGATTTCTTTAAAGTAGCTGTTCATATCATCATGCATAATACACTCAATATGTATAAACTTCTTAGGAGAAGTTCTAGGCATGTATAAGCCTCTACATGTACATCTATTATTTCTGTATTAGAGGGAAAAACAAAACAAATTACTAGCAAAACAAGAAACAACAAAGACAACTAAATGACAATAAAAAAAGCCCAAAACAATGACAATATAGGCTTTCAAAACAAGGTGGTAGGAACATAATTAAGGCTGTTATTTTGCATAGTAATCTTCAAAAGTGTTCTCTATATAACTAGATATAAACATGTGAAACTGATCTAATCCCATGAATGTTAAATGTTTTGTTCAAAGAACTAATAGAATTAGTAGTACATCATCTTAGCTATTCTAAGTTTGTATATGCAAATTTATATCCTTTTTCTTTACCCTTCCTTTTTACCTTTTCCCTGAATTATTTTTTCTCCTTTGAGTGGATTCTTACTCTTTCACATTTATTGAAGACTTTGTATCTTATTTACTCTTACAGTTTCTTACACTAGGGAGACAATATGGCATTCACACTTGTGAGTTTGATTTATTTCACTTATGAGTGTGGTCTCAAGTTTTACCATTTACCTATAAAAGTATCTGTGTAATCCTTCTTTAGAGCTGAATAGTACTACATGGTATAAAAATGCCACATCATTTTATCCATTACTCAGTTAATGCGCATCTGAGTTGTTTCCAAGATTTAGCTATTACAAATTGTGCTGTTATAAACATGGGTGCACATATGTCACTGTAGTAAGATGTTTTCAGTTCTTATGGGAATATGCCCAGAAGTGGAATAGCTGGGTCAAAAGGGACTTCCAGTCACAGCTTTTTGAGAAACCTCTACATTGACCTCCACAGTGGTTGCACCAGTCTACACTCTCACCAACAGTGCAAAAGTGTTCTTTTTTCTCTACAGCCTATCCAGGATTTGTTGTTGGTGGTTATCTTGATCCTGGCTGTTCTTTCTGGAGTGAGATGAAATCTCAGTGTGGGTTTAAATTGCATTTCTCTAATGACCAATGATGCCTAACATTTTTTCATGTATTTATTTGCCATTTGTATTTCTTCAGCTAAAAAGTGCATATTCATTTCAGATGTTCATTTTTGGATTGGGTCTTTCAATTTCATTTTTTAAAATGTTTTGTATGTTCTAGACAGAAGTCTTTTGTTTGAGGGACAGTTATTTTCCCAACTTATAGATTTTTCTTTTACTCAATTGGAGATTTCTTTCAGCATACAAAAGCTCTTTAATAGGATATGATCACAGTTATTGATTCTGTGAAGTGTTTCACATGCGGTTTGATTCTTATTTATGAATTCTCTACCTACCCCTACATCTTCAAGATTTCTACCTACTTTGTCTTCCAGCAGATTTAGTGTTTCTGTTTTAAAATATTTAGATCTTTGATACATTTTGACTTTAGTCTAGGGCATAGTAAATAGGCATTGGTCTAGTTGTAGTTTTCAGCATATGTAAAGCCAGTTTTTCCAGCAACACTTAAAGAGGCAATCTTTCTGAACTGAATGTGTTTGGCTCCTTTTTCAAAGATAAGATAGCTGAGTGTGTTTGTAGTTGTAGTTGTATCTTCTGATCTATTCTGTTCATTTTCATGTCTGTTTATATTCCAGTACCATGCTGATTTTATCACAGTAGCTTTGTAGTATAACTTTAAGTCAGGGATTGTGATGCCTCCTGCCTTTCCTTTGTTGCTCAGAATTGCTTTTGCTATTCTAGGTCTCTTCTGGTTCCACATGAATTTCACGCATAATTCTTCTAGATTTGTGAGATATGCTAATGTTATTTTGATTAGAATTGCATTTAAATGTACAACAATTTTGGAAGAATGGTCATTTTCACAATGCTTGTTCTTCCTACCCATAAACAAGGGATGTCTTTCCACTTTTGAGATTTTCTTCAATTTCTGTTTTCAGAGAATTGTAATTTCACTGAATAGATATTTTACTTCCTTTGATTGATTTCTAAGTATTTCAATTTTTTGTATGCTAAGGTAAAGCATGTGACTTCTCTTATTTCTCTCTTAGTTTGTTGTTTGTGTATAAGAATGCTATTGATTTTTGAGTGTTGGCTTTGTAACCAGCTACATTACTGAATATGGTTATTATACCTAGAAGTCTTTCAATGCAGTTTTGGGGGTCTTCTATGTAGAGTGTCATGTCATCTGCAAATAATGATAATTTAACTTCTTTTCCCATCTTTATTGCTTTTATTTCTCTCCCGTCTAATTGCTCTGGCTAAAATTTCCAGCACTGTATTCAATCAGAGTGATGATAATGGACAGCCTTTTCTCATTCCTGATTTTATTGTAAAAGCTTTCATTTTTGACCATTTGATATGATGCTCGCTGTCAGTTTTTCATAGATGACTTTTATCATATTGAGGTAAAGACCATCTATTCTGACTTTCTGTTCTGTTATCATGAATTAGTGTTGGACCTTATCAAAAGCATTTTCTGCATCTATTGGTATGATTGTATGATTATTATCTTTGGCTCTATTGATATGGTGAATTACATTTATTGTTTTGCATATTTTGAACCATCACTGCATTCCTGAGATGAATCCCAGTTGGTTGTGTTGCATAATCCTCTTGAGGATTTGCTCCATTCTGTTTGTTACTATTTTATTGAGAGTTTTTGCAACTATTAGGGAGATTTTTTGCAATCTCATTAGGGAGATTAGCCTGTAATTCTCTTTTTTTGTTGGGTCTTTGTCTGGTTTTGGTATTAGTGTAATACTTGCTTCCAAGAATGAGTTAGAGAGAATGGCTTCCCTTTCAATTTCTTTGAAGAATTTGAGAAGTCTTGGCATTAAGTCTTCGTTGAATTTCTTGTAGAATTGAACAGTGAGTACATCAGGACTTAGGCTTTTCTTTGTTGGTAAAGGTTTTAATTACATTGTTGATTTCATTAATTGCAATTGGGTGATTCAGCAGTTATACATCTTCATGATCTAGCTTTAGTAATTCATATGCTTCTAGGAACTTGTCTATTTTTTTCTCTGTTATCAAACCTATGAGAGTAGAGGTTTTCAAAACAGGTATTGATCTTCTGTATTTCCACAGGGTCTGCAGTGATTTCACCCTTTTTATTCCTCATTGCATGAATTTGAATTTCATTTTTTCCTTTTTTTGATAAGGTTTGCTAGGGGTAATCAATTTTATTTATTCTTTCTGAGTATAAACTCTTTGATTTGTTAAATCTTTGTATTATTTTCTTAGTCTATATTATGTTAGTTTGTGCCCTGATCTTTATAATTTTCACCCTTCTTTTGGCTTTGGGCTTGACTTGCTCTTCTCTTTCTAGATGTTTGAGGTGTAGCATCAGGTTGTTTATTTTATTTGCTCTGTTTTCCTGATGTAGGAGTTCACCACAATAAATTTCCCTCTGAGGGCTGCATTCATTCCATCTCACCAGATCTGCTAGGTTGTATTTGGATTTTCATTTGTTTGTAGATTTTTTTTATTTTCTTCTTTAATTTCTTCCGTGACCCACTCAGGAGTGTGCTATTTAATTTCCATGTGATTATGTGCTCAGTGCTAGTGTGCTCAGGAGTGTGTTATTTAATTTCCATGCGCTTATGGAATTTTTGCAGTGTATTTTGCCATTAATTTCTAGTTTAGTGGCACAATGATCAGATAACATGCATGGGATAATTTCAATTTACATTTACTGAAGCATTTTTGCACTAAATTTTGTACATTCTTTGCTGCTTGAGGTTGCTGAGCAGCACTGTACTAGGTTCTGAGTGGCAAAATAGTTGCAACACTAATTCACCGCTCTAGTATATGGTCTATTTTAGAGAATTCCCTATGTCGCAGTAATTGTTGGTCATGCAGTTCTTCAGCTCATTTTGTCATGGAAGTATCTCATTTCTCCATCAATTTTGAAGAACAGTTTTTACCAGGTAAATCAGTCTGGTTTGGAAGTCATTTTCCTTAAGGATCTGAATATTTCACTCCATGCTCTTCTTGACTTCATTATTTTTGTTGAGCAGTCTGCTGTGATTCTGATAGGCTTTCATTTATAGGTGATCTGTCTCTTCTAACAGATTTTAATATTCTGTTATTATTTTGAATTTCTGGGATGTTTATTATATGTCTGCATGTAGTTTTATTTTGTTTATGGCTATTTGGAGTTTTATATGGTTCACTTATTTGTATGTCACTTTCCTTTCCCAGGTTTGGGAAATTTTTGACTATTCCTTCTGTAAATGGTCTTTTGATATCATTTGTATTGTCACCTTCTTTTTCATTTGCACCTATTAATCTTATTTTTTACATCATCTCAAAACTGTTGAATTGTTATTTCTTGTTATTTTAAAAGATATTTCCTTTCCTGTTCACTAACTGCAATCTTGTCTTCAATGTCTGAGTCTATCTTCACTTTCATTGAGGTGGTTGTGTACATTTTGAGGGAATTTTTGATTTCCTGGATATCCCTTTGAATCTGTTTCATGCATTCTGTTTGTTTCTTATATTGTTCATTCAAGATTTTCATCTTTTTGTGTTTTAAATTTTTTTAAAACTGTGTCTTCTTTAGATGTGTTCATTATTTGTTTTATTACATTTATCATTTCTTTTACCAGGAAGATTATTTCTGATCTGAGTCATCTTAGAGATTAATGGAGTTGTTTCTTTACTTTAATTGCTATTATTTCTGAAGTATAAGGTGTATTGCTTACATTTTCTTCTACATCCCTGTCTCTTAGGCTTGTTTGGAATGGGCTGGAGGTCTGAGATTGCATTTTTCTCTTTCATTTCGTCATTTTCCTGTGGTCTCCTGGTGAAGCTGAAGGCAAGTTTTCAGTTTTTTCCTGGTTTGAGAACATCTGTCCTTAACACAGCAAGTTTCTCCAGTTGAGTGGAGATAGTTAGTTAGGCCTTACCAGGTTCTAGTGCCACAAGGAGGCTCCTTGAATGTGGGGCATATGCTAGGTGGGCCTTGAGCACAAACCCATATGGTATTTTGAAGCTCCCTGGCTGCTTGAGGTTGCTGAGCAGCACTGTACTAGGTTCTGAGTGGAATAAGAAGGCTGAACAGATTGATGAAGTGCATTATGCAGGACTTCAGCTCACACTGCATGGTACACCAAAGCTCCACAGCTGCTTTGGGTCACTAGGTGGGACCCTATCAGGCTCTGAGTGAAATACTGAATTTGCCAAATGGGTGGGGTTTGCTGTGCAGCCTTTCAGCTCATGAAATAGAGTGCAGGCAGCTTCCCAGCCATTTGGCGTAGCTAGGCAGGGCCAGGTCATGCTCCAAGGGACCTACCATGTCCTCCAGTGACTGAGGATGATGAGTGGAGCCTTACCAGATTCTGAGACATTTGCCGAGTTTGCACAGCTGGATGGAGATCACTGTGCAGGCTTTCAGCTCCTGACATGGAGTGTAGGCAATATCTCATTGTTTGATTCACTTTTAGTGCAGGGTGAGAAACCTAAATCTGTTTTTAATATTCTGCATGTTGATAATCAGATTTCCCAGCACCCTTTTTATAGAGGTAATCATTTTTTCAACCTATCTTTTGTCCCCTTTCTCAAAAGTCAGATGGCTGAAGGTGCATGAAATTGTTTGTGTCATGTGTTCCATTCCATTTGTCTATGTGTCTATTTTTTCTGGTCTCTTTGAGACAGGGTTTCACTCTGCATTTCAGACTGGTGTTGAACACACTTTGTAGCTCAGTTATGGCCTCAAACTTGCAGCAGTTCTCCTGCCTCAGCCTCCTGAGTGCTAGAATCACAGGTGTGAGCCACCATGCCCATTCTACATGTCTATTTTTTGCCAGTATCATGATATTGTTTTTTAAACTATTGCTTTATAGTATAACTTGAAATCTGGCATTGTGATGTCTCCCAATATGCTCTTTTTGCCCAGGATTGCTCTGGATGTCCTGTGTCTCATTTGGTTTCATATGAAATTCAGGATTTATTTTTTCTATTTGTGTGTAAAATGCTGTGCTATAAATTTCCCTCTTAGAGGTGCTTTCATTGTGTTCCACAGATTCTGACTTGTTGTGCTTCTGTTGTCATTAAATTTTAGGAATTTTTCAAGTTTTACTCTTCTGTATATAATTCAATGTTTGTATTCTCTTCTATGGTTTATTTTGCTATTGATTTCTAGTGTTGTTCTACTATGTTGTCATAGAATGTAATAGACTATTTCAGTTCTCTTGTATTTATTGAGAATTGCTTTATGGTCTAAAATAAGATCTATTTTGGAAAAAGTTCTGTGGGCTGTTGAAAAGAATGTATATTCTACAACTGTTGGAGGAAACACTCTGCAGATATCTATTGAATCCATTTGATCTATAGTACACTTCAACTCTGAAATTGTTTGTTGATTTTTTCTCTGGTAGAACTATCGATTTGTCAAAGTGATATACTAATGTCCCTAAGTTGTCTTAGTCACTTCCCTTGTGGCTGGGACAAAGTACCAAACACTCACAAGTTAAAGGAGGAGAGGTTTATTTTGGCTCAGAACTTGTAGAAATTTCAGCCCTTGCATGGTTGTTGGGCTCCAAGGCAGATGGCATGCCAGAGTGTCGTAATAGAGGAGAAGCTGCTCACATATGGCAGCAAGGAAATAGATAAAAGGGAGGATCTGGGATGGAGGCAAATCCTTCTGATGACCTGTCTCTTGCCTCTTCAGACTAGACCCCACTTGGTAATACCAAGTCAGCTATAAAATCCATAATCCAATCACCTTCAAAAAGCCCCATCTATCTAATAAAGAAGATACTCCAAGCAGGAGAATCAGCTAAGTAGAGGGGGAAAAAAGAGAATGAACAATGGGAAAATAATGAAAGGACTGTAATAAGCAAACATTTTTTGGTACTAATCCTCAATGTGAATGATCTTAGTTCTCCAATCAAAGCATAGAGATTAGCAGAATAGATCAAGGAAAAAATCCAGTGGTATGGGAGACACATTGAACTCAAAAGGAAATTTATGGAATAATAGTAAAAAAATAGAAAAAAATTATTTCATGCAGTGGGAATTCAAAAACAAGCAAGATTAGTTATCCTTTTATTCAGACAAAGTGGAGTTTAAGTCAAAAATTATCAGAAGAGACAAAGGTCATTATAGGTTAAGAAAATGATTCAACAGGAAGTGATAACTATGCACCAAACGATGGCATACCCAACTTCATAAAACAAATACTATGAGACATAAAAAATCAGATGAACATCAACACAATTATATGAAGATCACTATGGGTTTTATCCTACTCAAAAAATTAAGCTGGAAATTCCATTTGACCCAACTATTCCCCTTTTATGTATCTTACCAAATAGATTAAAGATATACATGTGTAACCATGATTATAGCAGCATAATTAACCATAGTTAAAACTTGTAAGTAGCCTATATCTCCATCAACATAATGAATTGCTAAAGAAAATGTATTTATACATAATGAAATACTACTATGCCACAAAAAGGAGAAACTTGGGTCATCTGTAGGCAAATGGATGCACCTTAGGATTATAATATTAAATGAAAAATTCACACAAGCTTAAGTAGGATATAGTTTCTCTTGTATGAATTACATAAAATACAGAAACAAAGATAACAGGAAATAGAGAGATAAATGTTTTGAAAATGGCAAGGGGACCAAGAGATAGAGAGAAGTGGAGGGAGGACAGTGGAAGGAGAAAAAAAAAGAATTGAAATGTGCTATGTAAGTGTTTCAACTCCCCATAAAGAATGTGACCATTATCTACTGCAAACATGTACTAATTAAAAAAAGTAAAAAGCTCCATCTTTGAACTCATAAGGTATACACCAAAAGAGGCAATTAATTGTTCATAAAGGTATTAAGATAATTCAGTGGAAGGAAGAATATTGGTTTTTAAGATAGTGCCAGGATGACTGGATAGCCACAAACATAGGAATTATTTTGGACCCTTTCCTCATATTATGTATAAAATTAATACAAAATGGATAAAAAATTAATTATAAGATGTAAAACTAAACATTTTTTTAAAAATGGTGGCTAATATTCATTCCCTTCATTTAGGAAACGTTTTGTTTGATATGATACCAAAAGCAAAAGCCACAAAATGAAAAATAGATAAGTGAAATTTTATCTAAATTAGATTCTCTTGTGCTTTAAAGGACACCATAAAGAAAATAAAGATGTAGTTCTGGGTTCTGCCTAGCAGTTGCCTAGCTGCCCACATTCCTCCTGGTGTGATGAAAGGTGCACGCAGCACTCCCTGGCCCACGGGGAAGCTTTGGCACTTTGATGGGAGCCTGGTAAGACCCCACCCAGACTCCCACATCACGAGTAACAGACCGGGAGGACCCTCTGGGCCAATCTGGCCAGCCCAAGGATTGCCTAGCTGCACACATTTCACCTGGTGAGCTGGAAAGTGCATGCAGCACTCTCCAGCCAAAGGGGAAGCTTTGCAGCTATTCTCCTAGACAGGTAAGGCCTTGCCCAGCAATCCCAAGTGGCTGGAGTCATTGAGTAAGTTCTTTCTAAGGACCTCCACTCAAATGGAGAAACTCTCTGCAATAGGAATAGATATTGTCAGCCCAAGAAACAACTGAGACATTGCATTCACCTTCCCTAAGGGAATATAAGACAATGACAAAACAAAAGAGAAGAATGCAATCTCAAACCTCCAGCCCATTCAAAGCAAACCTAGGAGACATGGACATAGAACAAAATGTAAGCCATACACCTGAAACTCCTGAAATAATAGCTATTTAAATAAAGAAACAACACTGGGAAGCTATAAAAGAACTCAGATAAGAAATAATCTTCCAGGTAAAAGAAGAAATGATAAATGTAGTGAAAGAAATGCTGAAAACATCTAAAGGAGAGATAGATGAAAATTAGAGGAACAATGGAAAAATATGGAAACCATGAACAAACTATACAGGAAACAAATAGATGCATGAAGCAGATTAAAACAGATATACAGAAAATAAAAATTCCATTGAAAGTTGGCAAAATCACGTCAATGAAAGTGAAGATAGACTCTCAGACCTTGAAGACAAGATTGCAGCTAGTGAACACAAAAAGAAAGATCACTTAAAAATAACAAGGAATCAGGAAATGACAATTCAACAGCTGCAAGATGATGCAAAGAAAAACAACATAAGATTGATAAGTATAAATTAAAAACAATGTGACAACACAAATGATATCAAGAGGCTATGTACAGAAGTAATAACTTAAAATTTCCCAAACATGAGAATAGAAACTGACAAACAGATCAGTGAAGTATATAGAACTCCAAATAACCATAACCAGAATAAAACTACATCCAGACATATAGTAATCAACATCCAATACATTCAACATAAGAACAGAATATTAAAAGCTGTTAGAAGAGACAAATCACCTATAAAGGTAAGTCTATCAGAATAACAGCAGACATGTCAACACAAACAATGAAGTATAGCAGAGCATGGAGTTAAGTATTTCAGATCCTAAAAGAAAATTATTTCCAACTGATGTAATCTGTAACTATCCTTCAAAATAGATAAATAAAATACTTCCATGAAAAAGAACAGCTGAAAACCTTCATGACCACCAAAGCAACCCTGCAAAGAATACTGAAAGACATTCTAGATAGACATAGGAAAAAAACACTAAACAAGGAAAATAATTAGAGTGGAAAGGTTAAGAATCAACAGCAGAAAGATAACATGTTAAAAATAAACATATATATATATATATATATATATATATATATATAATAACTATTATTGTAAAGGTCCTCAATTCAGCAATTAAAAGAAACAGACTGGCAGAATGGATTAGGAAACAACATCCAACCATATGGTGTCTACAAGAAACCCATCTAAACCAAAAGGAAACTCATAGACTGAAAGTCAAAGGATGGAAAACAACACTCCAGGCAACAGGAACTCCCCCCAAAAAGCAGGGGTAGCCATTCTGTTTGCAGACAATGTGAACTTCAAATCAAAAAACATCAAAACAGATAAAGAAGGTCACTATGTACCAATTAGGGAAAAACTTCAAGAAGAAGTGATAACAATCTTAAATACCTATGCACCAAATTTGAGAGAACCCAGCTATACAAAATAAATATTAATAGTAATGAAAAATCAAATAAGCAATAACACAATTATAATGGTAGACCTTAACACCCCCTTGATACAAAGAGACAGATCAACTAGACAGAAAATCAGTAAGGAAATAATACAACTGAATCACATAAGTGAGCAAATGGACTTGGTGGACATATACAGAGAGTTCTACCCAACAACATCAGAATATACATTCTTCTCAGCAGCATGTGGGACATCCTCTAAAATAGGCCATATATGAGCCCACAGAACATGCTCAAGTAAGAAAGGGTAAGAATCTTCTCAAAGGGAAAAAAATAATATCTCAGGGAAAAGCAAGAAAAAGAAAATGGAAGGGAAAAGAAAAAAATACCTAAATTTGTATAAACACACTAAGGATAGCTAAGATGATTGTGCTATAAATTCTGTGTGTTCTTAGAACAAACAGTTAATATTCATAGAACTGGAATATTTTTGTATTTTTGTGTCAGCTGACCTAAGGAACTCTTGAAGATCACTATGTAAAATATCAACCTTAGTTCTGTTCCTACCACCATATTTTGAAGGCCTGTATCACTATTGTTTTGGGCTCTTTGCTATTTTTATTTATTTGTCTTTTTTGTTTCTTATTTTTCTAGTAATCTGTTTTGTTTTGTTTTTTGCTCTAATGCAGAAAGGATAGGTATATGTAGAGGCTTATATATGCCTAGAACTTCTCCTAAATAGTTTATGAGAATCAATTATATGTGATTAAATGAACAGCTATTTTGAAGAAAAACAGACATTATGGTATCCATTGCTGATTTCCTATCATCATGCTGTGAAATCAGTAATACTATTATTCTTTGTTCAGAGTGGTTTTAGCCATTTGTATTGTTCAATTTCAGCATGCATTAAGGTATGCACAGCTATTTTGAAGAGAACAAGGGATATCATGGTAGCCATTATTAATTTTCATATTGTCTGGTTTTGAAGGCTTGTAATGCCTTCATTACCCATTCTGATCAGTTTTATACTATTTTGTTTTGTATGAATTCGTTGTGTGTGAATATATAGGCAACCATTTAGAAGAAAACGAGACATTATGGTAGCTACTGTAGATCTCCCGTTGTTTTGCTTTGAAATCTATGTCACCAACATTGTTTTCTTCTGATCTGCTTCTTTTCTGTTATGCTTAGTTTTATACTTTTTTAAAAAATGAAATAAAATTTTAAAAAAAGAAAATAAAGATCTAACCCTTAAGCTAAGTGAAAATATTTGGGAATTACATATCTGATAAGGGACTTGTATTTATAATATATAAAATACACTTAAAACTTAGCTATAGATAAAAATTTCAGTACAGAAGATACACAGTTGGCTAATAAGAATCCTCAGTAGGGAAATGCACATCAAAATTACAGTTTGATGCCATTTCATACCGAGACAGGTATAATTAAAAATGGAAAAATAAGTCCTGGTTAAGATGTACCTTCCATAATGTCCCTAGAAGTCTTTTAACATTACTGGTAGTAATGTCCAATAGTGCAGCTAATGTGAATAATGGCTTGATAGTTTCTCTAAAAGTTAGACATTAGAGAGGAGATGTGGCACATATAATTTGAGCAATCTGAGAGACTGAGGCAGGATGATTGCTTCAACCTCAGTCTGGGGAATTTAACAATTTAGACAATCCCTGTCTCATAAATGTAAGTAATATAGTTCATTGGAAAGGCTGTAGTTCTAATTCATAGTAGCATAATAAATACATAAAAATGTTATAGAACTACTATATAACCCAGAAAATCTACTCCTTAGTCTATACATGAAAGAACTAAGTACAAATACCTGTGCATGAATTCAGAGCCACATTATTGACAATCACCAAAATATAGAAAGAACACAAATGTTGATGGACAAATGGTAAACAAAATGCTATACAGCCATACAGTGGATTATTCAATATAAAATTAATGAAACATTGATATATGCTATTGTGTGAATGAACCTTGAAAACATGCTAAAAGAAAGAAAAATGTCATATCTTGTAAGATTCCATTTATGTGAACTTTTAAGAATTAGTGAATCAACACAAACAGTAAGACTCATGGTTGCTAGAGCCTGTGGAGAGGGGAAGTGAGAGTTATAGTTTAATGGATGTGAGGTTATCTTCCAAGGTGAGGAAAATGTTTTCCAGTTATAAAAAAGTGATGGCTGCACAACACTGCAAATGTACTAAATGCCACTAACTTTTTTTACTTTAAAATCATTAATTTTAAGTGACATGAACTTCATCTCAATCTAAAAATACAGGAATGAAGCATTGGAATGTACTACAACATGGATGAGAACCTTGAGAAAATTATGATAATTAAAAAAGGTCAGGCACAAAAGGTCATATATTCTCCAATTTCACTTATATGAAATGTTTGGAAGAAGCAAATCTATAGAGACATAAATTACATTAGTGTTTGCCTAGGACCAGGGGAAGAAACAGATGAGGAAGATAACTTCTAATAGAGGTGCAGTTTCTTTTTGAATAATAAATATGTTTGGGAATTAGTGAGGGGTTGAACAACTTTATGATATTAAAAACTATTAAACATTTTAAGAGAGTGAATTTTATAGTATGTGAGTTATAGCTAATAAAAAGTGAATGTATTCTTTAAACAAAAATAATATCAATGCAGTATGGAGTTTATAACATATTAAAAGCACAGTGTGTGAAAATAATAGCACAAAGCTTGAGCGGGCAGAATTCAAAGTATGCTAGTTTAACATTCTTACTGTACACATGAAATAGTGCTATATGATTTGGAAACAGACTGTGATAAATTAAAAATATATATCATAAATTCTAGAGAAGCCACTGTACTAGCTCAGCAAAATATAGTTAATATGCTCTGAAGGAAATAAAATGTAATCAGAAAAAAGTTTAATCCAAAAAAGGCATATAAAGTGAACAATGTATAAATAGTAAAGACAAACAAGATGATAATTTAAACTTAATCATAAAAACAACCACATTAACTGTATTCTATTAAAAGGCAGAAATTATTTCAACTATATGGCCCTTAAAGACGTGCATCTCAAATAGAAAGACAGAAATGGGTTTAAGTAAATCAATGGAAAAACTATAAATGTTGACACACGCACAAAGAAAATTGAATGGCTATATGGCTAAATAAGCAGATTTCAGTGCAAATAATACTAACATTTGCTTTAATGTATTACTATTATTATAATGATAAAGGAACCATCTTATCAAGAGGATCTAACAATCATAAATATCTATGCATCTATTTTCAAAATAGGTGAGGTAAAAACAACTACACAGAGAAAAGCCTCAGCACATTTTTATACACTCATGGTTGCTTCTACTGGCTTAAAGAGTATACAAAATAAAAAGTAGGTTTTCCATAGTAGGTTAAGGACGTATTTGTGAAAATGACCTCAGGCTGTTATCACTTACAGTTCTATGGATGGAGTTTGCTTTTGGCCTTAAGGTGTGCAACAGCTGCCACATCTACAAGTATATAGTCTCTTATTTCCCGCTTACTGTGAGCTAAGCAGGGCTCTATTTTGGCCTAGAGATTTTTCAACTTTGCTTTAACCTTTTCTGTCTCTAATCTGATAAATAATTCTGTAATATTTGTCTCATTTGGCTTGATATTTTTTTAATCCCAGCCTATTTTTCTGCTGAAGGGAATCAAATAAGGAAAATTATTACATGTGAAATATCGACCACTGAGGGCATAGTTAGCAAACTCAAGTACCTTTTGTATGTAAGCATATGCAGTATAAGTAAGATAAAATGACATTTCTTATTGGAACTAAAGAAATTTCCTCCTCCACAGAGTTTTCTGCATTGTCTGTAATAAATGATAGTTACTATCCAGTTGGTCTCAGATTTACATAAATGGTGCTTACTTGGCCACCAGCAGCACTGTAGAGTTTGTGGAGAATTAATTACTCCATGAGTTCCTCTGTGTTCAAGAGCTTTGAGGAATCTCACATGAGGTACCAGGCCAGATAATAAAAAGTTTTCCTCAGCTAAAGGCCTAGACAAAAAGATCAAAAATATGCTGAGGTACAACAAATTGACTACCCATTTTCTGTTTGAGGGCTAATTTCAAAGGGTCTCAGGTGCTGCTGGTGTTAGAAAATGCTTTCATCTTTGTCTGGGAACCCAGCTTTCTATAACATGCAGTTTGTCATTTCTCATTAGGCATGGACCCCTATAGTAGACTATTAATGAAATGCTACCACACTGAATTCTGAGTTTTTTGAAACAGGCATCTTTGTGACTAGAAGATGATGATTAGATTTTGAGCACAAAAAGAATTCAACAATTTGTCCAATGACCTTGGGAAAATTAGATAACCATCCCACAACACACTCTTTGCATCTGTAATTTGGAGACCAATTCTTGTGCTGCTTGAATGCATCAGATTTGTTGAGATTCAGATGAAATGTGTGAACAATTTAAAAAAAAGAAATGTGTGAAGAATACCATTTTAATGAGAGCTCTGTGACTATAAGTTATTACAGTTTTTGCTAGTGAGAAGTTGGTGATAGCTTTTTTAGAGCCCAAGTGAAGGTCAAATTATTATATCAGAGAAAGACACAAAGATCTGACATTTAGGTTTACTGTTGTGGTTTATGACAAACTGCCAATCACTAGCACTTCACTGATTCAGAGAAATCAACTAGAAAACTCTATTACCTAAAAGGAAAGTATCTACTTCTTAGTAGACTCTACAAGGCCCTGGTAAAAGTCAGTATGTAGTTTCAAGCTGTCTTTGGCTTTTCAGCCTGCCCTGTCTTCCATCATCCTAAGTGTAAGCGTCACTCCATTACTCTTGATGAGCAGAAAGAAAGCAGGTCTAAAGAACTTGTGCAAGTTCACTTTTCACATATGTTCTGGAAGTAAGACAATCACTAACTGCCAATTTTACAACCAGTAACATTTTGTGGCTTTTCATTGACTGTAGGCATGTACACCTGACTTGGCAGATTCCTCTTGTGGTATTAGACTGAAAATCAAGCTAATGAACTATAAAAGCAGAAGGCGTGTACAATTTTCTCTGGGATATCTATCATCTATCTATCTATCTATCTATCTATCTATCTATCTATCTATCTATTATACATGTATCCTCATGTGGAAGTACTACCAGATGTTTTCTTCCAAATTAGTATATATCAGCAGTATAATTTTCAAAAGATGAGGGACCAACTCTTCTGGATAGCGGTGGAACATCTGAATTTGGTGCCATGCACGTAATATGTAAATTTCAAAATATTAACTGGCAAAACCATATTTGGTACCTGTTTATACTAAACTATCTGATTAAGCAGAACAGCTCATTCATTGTTGCCTATGTGGGAAAACTATTAACTGTGATGACTAAAACTCATAAAAGATAATTGCAAAACACCTAACATTGGAATAATTTTTTAATAATCAGTGACAAAAAATGCTCAACAACACTAATGTACCGAAATGGATTGGGTTTATGTACTTCAAACAAAGCAGGGCTGGGAGAGTTAAAAGGATTTAAGAAGAACCTAGACTAGAGGTATATGCAATAATGTTAAAGTTAAGAAGTTCATTTTGAGCCAAGGTTTTCAGTTAGAGGAAAAGCTACAAACAGCAGGCCTCGTGGAATCAGTTTATGCAAATAGAACTCAAGGAATTTTGAAAAGTCTGTGTTTTCAGTTAGAACTATCCATTATTTTCAGGCATGGGCCTACACAGAAAAATAAAACTAAAATTTGCAACTGGCTAACCCAAATCAACTTATTAGATAATTAACACTGTTTACATTCCAAACCACTATAGATGCTAAGTTTTAGATTTTGCAAGGCTTCATTTTAGGGACTACAATTTACAAAATGTTTTGGTTGTTTTATATTGTGGATGTAATGTAAATTATAGGCTTTAGTGCCTCATTTTTAGCAAGTTCTTGACTATCTTAGATACCTACATGTGAATCAATTTTAATCATTAGAAATAACAACTCACTAATGTCCTTTAAACATTATTATTATTTTTTTTTATTGGTACCGGGGATCGAACTCACGATTGCGTGCTTGCAAGGCAGGCACTTATGCCACTGAGCTAAATCCCCAGCCACTTTAAACATTATTAATGAATTCTTCAAACAGAAACTTGTTCTCCCTTTCTCAGCCATCAACACAATGTTGTCAAGAGATTTATTATGTCAAAAATGCCATTCATTAGGTTTTCTTCTTTGGAAAATGTTTTACTATATGCTTTCTAACAGCTCTCAGAATGGTCAAAGCCTGCAGAAGCCAATTCACTAAGAAAGATATGCAGATGGTAGTCTACCTGAAAGCAAGCAGATTTCTTGTTATGTTTTAACACATAGGCTGAAGAGACACACAACAACCATCCTTACAACATATATTTTTAATTAAATCAATATTGGTAGGTTAAAAAACATTCAGTGAGGTGGTGACAAGTAAGGAAATAAGGTATCCTATGGCTATAACAAAATGTTTAAAATAAAAAGGGTAAAAAAGCCCATTTGTTTGGTAATTGAAAAAAATGATTAACCAAGTATTGTCTTACCAGTTCTTACACAAGCACAACCACAAGAGAAGAGTTTTTATACAAGAAGCACCAAGAAAAGAATTATTACATTTTTTGGTAAATTTCATTTTTCAAAATTGGGGAGAAATTTGCTCAGTCTGGGATGAGCAAAAACAAGATGTAAAAAACATTTAAACAAGGGGCATCTGTTGTCAAGAGTGTTTTGGAGAACACAGAAAAAAAAAAAAAGAAATAGCTCCATGAGACATTTTAATTGATATGGATAATAAACTTTTAGAATCCTGATTAAAGTGACTAAAACAACTTATTTTTAAAAATAATCAAATAAGGGCTGGGAATTTAGCTCAGCAGTGCAGTGTCCCTGCCTGGCAAGTGTGAGGTCCTGAGTTTAATTCCCACTATCAAAAAAAAAAAATCAAATAAGAAATTGGGAAAGAAAACTTACATTTACCTCAGTAGTAACTTGATGTAAGAGTATAAATTCCCTCATGTATAAAATCTTGCTGTCTGTATTCTAGGCTTTCTTATGTTTTCTGTAAAAAGTGATTCATGCCAAGTCACACCTAAATGACAACATTTTAATCTAAAAGGTTTTTTATATGACATACACATTCTTTACTTACAGAGCGCAATAAGCTTAACACTTTTATATTAAAAACTTGGGATATAATAGGATTAGTAGCACCATGAAAAATAATTCTTCCCCCAAGCTGAAGTCTTTTATTTTACTCAGTGTGATTCTTCTATTAATTGATTTTAAGTATACCATTTTGTAACTGGGCAAAATATATAATTTCATTTTATAATCCTCAGAGACAGTCATTCTGAACCCAAAAAGTAAATTCATTTCCTTATTTCACTCATAGAAAAATAACAGAGGTTTTGCTCTGGTACATTGCTGAGGTACATTTCAATCTTCATGGTTACTAATCAGCATGCTGTCTTGGTCATATATAGTAGCACCATTGATGGCAGCAGTGGTAAAGTTGGGAAGAGTGAGACATTGCATTCTGGGCATTTGATACATAATGTATATATCTCACATTTTAAAACACACAAGTGATTCTTCAAAATGTTATGTTCTCTTCATGCATACTTGGCATCGGCTAATACGTGTTCTTAAATCTCCTGCTTTCAGTGTTTCTGATTGAGGCTTACTGAGAAAAAAGAAACAACAAAGTAAGATTCACCTTTTCTGATATCAATTCTTTATCTTTTCTGGTATTTTAATTCTATGATCTCTTCAAATTAATATCCAAACGTGCCTCTCTTTTTGAAGTAGCTCACCTGATAACATAATGGTTTCCTTTTCAGCAACGTGATACATACTAATGACTAGTATTGGCTAAAAATCTTTACCGCTCATATGTATTTTGTGACTGTTCTGTCTGCCACTGTTACGTTTGCATATATTTATATTTTCCTTTCTTTGTCTGATATCTTTTTCTAATATTCATATAAAGAAAGAGATTCAGGCAACTGATTGATATGTGATAAAGATCATTAAAAAATGTCAAGTAATGATAATTCAAAGGAACCAACATAAAAAATTCAGAAACAGTTAAAAGTCATATCACAATGATACATGTATATCCATGTTTACAGCAGAACATTTTATGATAACTAAATCTTAAAACTAGCCTATATGTCCATCAACAGATGAATGGATAAAGAAAATGTGGTATTTGTCACAATGGAGTACTACTCTTCCATAAAGAAGGATAAATTTAAGGCATTCTAGGAAATTGGACGTAACTTGAGACCATAATATTAAATGAAATAAATAAGACACACAACATAAATATTGCATGGTTTCTCTTAAATAAGAAGCCAACAATATAAATGAAGAGCAAAATGAAATATAGATAATATAGGGAGATCTTTTTCTAATGAGAAGGGATGCAAGAGAAAATGAAAAATAAAAGAAAGAAAAGAATGGAAATAGAGCTTTTGCAAATGGGAACAGGATTAAGAGATAGAAGAAACTGGGAGAGATGAGGGGATAGAGGAAGATAAAAGAATTAAGATGTGTTACGATCATGTACCAACTCCCTATGATAAATGTAATCACTATGTACTGCAAACATGTACTAATTAAAAAATAAATTTAACCTGAAAACAATTTCAATAGATTGAAGTATCCTGAGGTATGTGTATGATACATGGTTTCACCCATTCAAACCCTTAGATCAGAGTCTTTAAAACATTTTTGAAAAGGAAATCATTGGCTTAGAGTAAACAACACAAAAGACAGCTTCAATTCCTGGGGTGGTTTCATTCTAGTAGTACAGCTGCTGACATTTATTACTGAGCAGATCACCTAACATTTCCTTATCTCTGTGTGTTTTGTTATTTGAGGATTCCTATTTACCCAATATCAGTTAGGTTTGTTTTACCAACCTGAATTAGGAGCTTGAGGAGTACAAGCAAGAATAAAGGACACAGTTCAATATATTCTTAACAACATGCTGGTGATAAACCATCCATGAATTGCTTCTGCCTTTCCTACCATCTCTGAGGAAGCTTTAGACTTGAAGTAAAGCCATAGCACCTTACCTGAACATGTCTAACACATCTACAGTTGCCAGCCAAAAGCTGTAGGAGTTGGCATAGTAGTTACAGGTTCCTAGCCCATGACATTCGATGAAGGGTGCAGAACGAAATTCTTCCAAACAGGAACCAGGTGAGGCCAGTGCTTGACCTGAGCCCTCTGCCCCTGCACTTGTATGCTAGAAAAGAAAAAAAGTGGCATTATACTCCTGTGCTATAGTATCTTAGTGATTATCCAATGATGTGTACATAGTTTAGCCAAAAACTCAAATTCAGTGAAGGGGATTAGGACTAGAAATAAGAGAACAGCATTCATATCAAGGATAGCCAATAAAAGAAACGGGCAGATTATGAAAATATTTACAGGAAAAAGCTATGTGAACCTCAAGATTCTTACCATACAAAACTGACAGGAATTCCTCAAATTGGGAAGAAATGTACATATGATAGAGAGTCAGCTATAAAGACAGAGACAAGAAAGTGTGTTTCATACCATCATAAAGGAATAACCGATCCATAGAGAATCCCATCCCTGAGGACAGTGAGGAATCTGGATGGTCTGACTGTGAACTGCAATCACCATAGCTGGAGCTTCACATACTACACATCTGGTAAAGGGAATGGAAGATAGAACAGAATGAGGGTGAGAGAATGAGTAAGCCCTCTCCTTTGGAAGCCTTCCTGGTATAGATGCACATGAACATGTCTTCAAGTCTCAGAAAAGGAGAGAATTCCCTTTGAGCATTGATTTTCCATAAGCACTGTCTCACAATATACATAATAAAATTATATACTAAATGTTAACATTTTCTAGAAAACGTAGAACCAATTCTATAGCATTTTTCTAAACTACCCAAAATATGTATTTGTATATGCTATAGTCAATGCCATAACTGACCTAACAGTTTGGGTTTGTGTATTGCACACACTATTTGCTGTCAAGCTGCCCAAATGGAAGGTAGACATTCAGTAATGCTGCTACTGTGGTAAGTACAATGTCTGGTAAACTGGAAAAAACAGTAGACACTTTACTAATCTCCACTCTTTATCCTCTGTCTAAGGAACATTTGTTAACCACTTGGTCAGATCTAAATAAGTTCAATATACCCAGAATTCTGGACAAGTAATCAGGCACTTGGAGATATAGTTGAGTCTATCAAATCTAGTAAAATAACAATGAAGTGAATAAAGATGAGTCTACCAGATCATTAATAAATTGCATTTTGGAACTTCCTTAAATATGACTGAGGCCAATTTATCAGTTTATTTACACAATATAGTTAGATAACAGTTTACTTCCCCAAATTGAGACTGACAAAAATATCCTCTCCTTTCTTTTTTTTCCTTCTTCTCTCTCCCCATCCCCTCCTCCTCCTTCTCTTTCTGCCATCTTCAACATATGAATTTGGTACTCAAGGTTTAATCTTTAGATTGAATGACAAAAAAGCTAGACTGTTGTAGTCAGGGGTTGCAAGGAGAACAAGACAATACAGGACACAAAACTTATATTATTTTATGATGGTCACCCAGAGTTAAATACAAGAAAGTGCAGGAAATCTGTCCACAACACCAAAGACCTAGAAAATCCATCTGAGTTCCTGAATCCCACAACAATGTCCTGCCTGAATCCAGTTGAAGACCTACAGCCCATGACAATGACTCCCATGAGACAAATGGAGGTCTAGAGCTGACAACAATAACTCAGGCAAGTCTATTTCATAGATCTGCACTGGGAAAACCTAAAGGTCATCTGAGGAAGCCAGAAAATCTAGGCCAGCAGGATGAAGGATCTGTGCCAGCAGGCCAAGGGCGCTGTACTGGAGCCAAGAAGAAATGTTCAAGATAAAAGCCAGGGCTCCCCTGAAAAGTACCACAGCATCCTCAGCAACAATGAGGTCCCGAGCTCCTCTGATGATGAGAACAGCTGAGTACATATCAGGAAGCTAGAGTGACAAGCTTCTCCTCGAGATTAAACAGCACACATCATCCCCTCCAGAGCCAGGAAGCGATGCTCAAACTAAGGACCAGAGCTCCCCCAAAGTGAACCACAGCCATCCCTAGCAACAAGGTCCTGAGCTCCTCTGATGATAATGGCCAAATTCATATCATGACATGCTCTTCCAGGAGAACCAATGGCTCCAAACAATAACAACACAGGAGAACCCACAATGCTACTATTCCTCTCCAAGTCTCCTTTTTAAGCTGGCAACTTTTCTCAGGTGGGCCATCTATGCTCAGCACAACACTGATTCAGTTCAGCTGGTGTTTAAGTTGACCAACAGTTACCAATCCATTACATAGACTCTTCAGTGACACATCCTTTATAGCTGCTAGAATCTTGTCTCATCATCAGAATAGGAGTTGCACTACCTGGTATTCCTAGAATAGTTAAACTAGGGCTCCAAAATGGCAATTTTCCAGGAAAGCTCTAGAGGTACCATCCTTCTCTTAGTTATTCATGTGCCAGACCTCAGTTATCACTTTCTCCATCCCACTGCCACTCAACTGCCAACTCCTTTTAATTTGAATAATGTGACACATGTCCCTCAGTGTTAAATCCAGTCCATTCATGTCAGAACTATAGCAATACCTTTCATTATAACTAGTTTCTATACTTCAGGACTATCCTTTGTATAATCTATGTTACACACTGATGGTTTTTTAATGTTCCCTGAAGTACAGCTAAGAAACAGGGACTTATGAAAGAACAAGTAAATTCCAAACTACAATTTGGCACTGAAAGCATTCTACCATTTTACTTAACTAAAAGTTAGCCTAAACTGACTTTCCAGGCTTTACACCCTATGCAACCTTTAAATACTATATTGTAGACATATTAATTTATTACCCATTCTCATTCTCTCTACCTAGATGTCTTTCCCCTTTATAAGTGCTTGTGTCTTCAGGTCCTTTTATTCCATCAAGGACAAGCCAATTTAAAACCATTTGTTGCATATACTCATCACAGATTTCTCCATGTAGAATTAAGTACCACATCCCTTTTCCTATGTTTTCATAACATTTTTATCTGGTCTGTCATAGCATTTAATCCATACTTGTTGTATATCAGATTAATATATATTAGTATTAGTATATATGCCTAAAGATTATCAGTTCTTTGCATATTACTCTATGTATATCAAAAGCAAATTTCCCCAAAATTAGAGATTATGCTAAATACTGAATTGAATATTAAAAGCCAAACCTGTCTACTTAACCTGGGAGGAATATCATAACATTACTAGCTTTAGGCTGATTTCTGACTAGCTAAATTAACTGGAGATTGGTACAAGTCAAAACTAAATCAATGTCTCACCGACTGATGAATGGCTGGATGCTCTGACCCTTCAGGGGTTCCATGCCCATTGGCATAGGCTCTGGAGTAGAAAGCCAGTAAGAATAGTCATTTCTTGAAGCAAAGTTGCAAACATTATTGATGTTGCAGAACATGAAAGGCATGGTACTAAAGCGACGAAGACAGCTGCCAGACGTCCCTGAGAAAAATTGGAAAGAGAAGGTGAGAGAGTACATCAAGATACTTTAGTTTCCTCTAAAATAGTATCAAAAAGTGTTTCAAAACGAAAGTTCCCCGCATTTCTTAGATAATAAAGACATTTTATTTCTTAAATTCTAATATGTATTCATATTTTAATGTTTCTAAAACCAGGATGCATTTTGTAATTTATGCTAACATTTGTTGGAGCCCATTAGATTTCTAAGATATCCTCACTATGTGTTTTGGGTAGGTTAGCAATCTTTTTAAGCCTAGGGATAACAGTACTGAATACTATCAACCACAATCACAGATATGTTTGGAAGTGAATAAGGAAAAAGGAAAAGAGAAGAAGGAAAAATCTGAGGGGAAAACAAAACAACTAGTTTTTGAATTTTAGAGCAAGTAGAGGTAATATGCACACTATGTGAGTAATCAATTCTTTTCTCATTTACAAATGAAAGCATGAAAAGTGGTATACACTTGCACATTTTATAAGTATTAAGATATTGGTTATTGTCTTTAAACTCTAAACCCACAGTTGTAATAGTCTACAATACTGGGGATTAAGGGCTGGAGTTACAGCTCAATGGCACAGTGCCTGCCTTGCAAGTGTGAAGTCCTGCTTTCAATTCCCATACAAAAAATTATGGGGCTAAGAATTCACAAGTGTTTCTTGCTAACTCATTCTGGTGTTTTCTGAATACTAGTATTTAAAAACAAACTTTTTAGCACTCTGTTAGAGATAGTCAACGTAGTAATTTGAAACGGCATTTAAAAACATTATAAAATACTCCTTAACAGCTGGAAATTATATGTTGGTCCTTTTGCATTTGGAAATTTTATTTTTTTCCATTTTTCACATGGTTTAACCCTAATGTATTTTTCTTTTGGTTTTTGGTACTGAGGATCGGACTCACAACCTTTCTCTTGCCAGGCAGGCGCTTATGCTGCTGATCTAACTCCCCAGCCAGTTGTATTTTTATTTCAAGAAATCTTTCATTGATCATCCTATTTTGCTCTATTAAAAATTTACAGTAAGTTTTTAACACTTTCTGTGACCATAAGGCTTTAATTTACTAGTTATATATTTTGACATATCATGATTGTAGATATTAATTCAAAATTGATAAAAATATACATCATAAAAATTTGATAATTACTTAACAAAAAGTAAAGTGTTACTAAAAGATTTTTTTCCTTTGTTTTCAGAGCCAGTGATTGAACTCTGACCTTTGAACTTGCCAAGGAAGCACTGTACCAATGAGCAACACCCTGGTTTCCAAAATTCACTTGGGGGGGTACTGGTGGTTCAATCCACAGACTTCACACTGAGCTACATAGCCAACCCCCCATCCCTTTGAGAAAGGTCATCAATAATTCACTAAATGTCCCAGGCCAGATTCAAACTTGACATCTTACTGTCTTAGCTTTCCAAAGTGCTAGGACTAGAGGAGCCAAGAACACAGTTCTTAATGAAATAGTTTAGAACTGACTTAAGAGCTTCAGTTAATTGGAACTTTAATGAAACCATTATTTTGAATGCTCTCTGAATTCATCTTCCAGAGGTTTTCACATTTCAAGGCAATGTGCCATAATATGATTCTTTTATAAAGTTGGTGATGAATGATGGTAAAAGGTATATGACAGTGGTAGTTACCCACAGCATATTCACAGAGAGGTAGGCTTTAGGAGAAAATATATAAGAAAGTGGAAGACTTCAAAACTGATTCCTAAGTATCTCTTGGAAATTATTCATGTATCCAAAGGAGTATGTTTATCTCAGATTTAAGATCCCTGATAAAAGACCATAAAGCATCAAAATAATTTGGAATTTTTATAATAGGTTTGAGAGGGCTTAAGAATCATTTCAAAATTTTCCAGGTTTAAACTTACTGATTTAGTCTCATTTATTCATTTTACTGGAGAAAAAAACTGGTTCGGAGAGAAGTGACTGTGTCAAGATCACATGAATATGAATGCCAACATGATATAATTTTTTTAAAAAGGACAGATGTAGAATTGGCAAGGGTTAGATTCAAGTCTTATTTCCATAAATTTTTACCTGTGTGACTTTTAATATATTAGTTAATCCATTAACCCGTTTCCTTGTGTACAAAATGAAAAAACAAAAACGGCATTTTTCTCATATCATTCCTTATCAGTTTTGAACAATCAAATTAGAAAATAGATACAAAAAAACCTTGTACATTGCATTGTAATTTAAAAAGAAAACTAACTTCATTTGGGAAACAGCTAGAAATACCCCTGGTCTCATAAAGAAAAAGACTAATGGTTCTTCATGTTTTATTCCTCCTGTGAGATAATGAAGTTTTAGTGTTGTATCTTTTTCCTCTACCCTTTTTTATAATTCTTTCACTAATCCACAACAGACTGTATTTATTGGATCAGGTAACTGTTGTTTAACAACAAAGCTATAATTATCTCTACTGTTTGCTGAGCCATCAAGATAACTCTAATTTGATTATTTTATGAGCCCTTGCAGAACCCCTGGAATCCAGGACCTGGAATTGAGAACCACTCTCTGGATTTTGAGCCCCATCTTAGCCTTCTTGTGTCTGAGGTTCTAAACCGTACTAGAGTCAGAACAGTATGAATTCAAACTCTGCCCACTCTTGATTTAACAAACAGAGGCCTGCTCAACAGTGACACACTAGGAAGCAGATCACACTTTCTGTTTATATTACATTTTAAAATTTCAGGGGCAGGATATAGCTCAGTAGCACAAATGCCTGCCTGGCAAGTGCAAGGTCCTGAGTTCAATGCCAAGTACAAATAATAAAACAAAATAAAGTAGAATAAATAAAATAAAATAAAACAAAATGTTATAGTCAGGGGTTACAAGGAGAATAAGACAATACAGAGCATATAATTTATAGTATTATTTATAATAATCACCCAAGGTGTCAAATACAAAGAAAGTGCAGGAAATCTGTCCACAACACTATTAAGATCTAGAAAATTCATCTGAGGGCCTGGATCCCATGGCAATAAATTGCATGAGTTCAGCTGAAACCATACAGCTCATGACAATGAGCTATTTCACAGATCTGCACTGGGAAGCCCTAAGGGTCATCTGAGGAAGCTAGAAAGTTTAGGCCAGCAGGGTGGGGGATAACAGGAAAAATGGTAACAGGAAAGATGAGAAGAAAGATAAATAAAAGCAGAAAGCTGGACATAGTGGGAGGCTGGAATATAAAGACTAAATTTAAGTCAGGTTAGGGCTGGGGATATAGCTCAGTGGCACAGAGCCTGCTTGGCAAGTACAAAGTCCTGGTACAAAAAAAATTTAAGTTAATTAGAGATATGCTGTCTGTAAAAGGGGTGGGATTAGGACTTCGAGGAAGAAGGTAGAGTATTAAGCAGCACAAATCAGCCTGTTCAAGATTTGGGATCCAGATACTGGTAAATAACAATTTAGAGAAGAGAAGGATGGAGGTGGGTTCCTAGAACTCAGGAAGGATCTGAAAGGAAAATTGGAGCCTTGAGAGAAATGGAAGGGAGAGATCATGACTCAAAAAAAGGATGGGGAAATCTGTACTTTCCCAGCTTCTGGCTCGTGGCATGAAAAAAGAAGACTGAATCTACAGTAACACAGCGAAAGTAGGTGATTCCAGCAGCCTTTAGGCAGAAAGGCACCAGTGAAACACAGCAGTGGTTGCTATGCTCTGCAACAACTGTTGAGTGACTTCTGCCCAAGTAACAGCCATGTCCTCCGTCATGATTGCTTGTTTAGATGTAATTCTCAGGACCCAGGACACAGGACTTAGAGCAGCTTTGGGTTGGCTTCATATCAGAGTTCTCAGTGCTAAACTCCCGCTGGGACTGGATAAGGGACAACCATGAGAGACCTCCGTGGTCAGAGAACCATGGGCAGGATGGAAAGAGACACCCAGAGTGTTGTAAACTAAATGACCCAGGCTCCATCCTTATGACCAAAGGTCAGGTTCAACCTGAATTTCTGTGCATTCAAAAGTTCCCAAACCGGTACCCACCCTAGTGCTATTGTTAACTTGCAGTGATTATTTAGCTCAGGATCTGAGCTCTAACTGCCTCCTTTGTCTACCCCACAGAGCAGAGTCAGGACTTGAATTGGATATTGCCACCAAACTGTAGACTCTAGGAGATAATCACAGGCTTGAAACCACAGAGAAATTTCTTACTTTCATTCTTTTTTTATACATTTTTTCTCTCTTTTTTGTTTGTTTGGTTTTATTTTTCTTTTTTTGTGAGTGTGAACATTAGTTTTAGTATTTTGTTTTGTTCTTGTTTATTCCTTCTTTCCTTCACCAGTTTTCTGAAACTTGGGTAATCTTTAGGCTTGCTTTTAACTGCTTTTTCTTCATTTCTCTACTTTTGCCTATTTTTAAATTTTCTCCCTTTAGGATAAAACTGCTCTATTGAGTAGATATTTACTGTATATAATTTTTGGATTGGTGTTACATTTTTTAAAATTTTATTTTAAAGAGGGTAAAATTAAACAGAACAAAACAAATCATAAGAAATCAATGTATGAGATACAGATTTCAAAGCAAGACAACCGGAGATCTTCACTGTGTATCATATTGTCTCTTGTTTTATTCCAAATAGTTGTCCATATCTTCACATACAATGAATTCATACAAAACAAAATAGTATGAAACTGATAAGAGCAGGATGATGAAGGCATTTTAGGTCTTCAAGACCAGACAATAGGGAAGTCAACAATTGCTGCCATAATGTCTTTCATTCTCTTCAAAAGAGCTTTCCATACCTTCACACATGTTGAAATTAAACAAAACAAAACAGACTAAAATTACTCTAAACAAAGAATAATAGTATTGCTGGATTTCACATCATGATGCTACGGAATCAGCACCAGATACCTTGGTGTCTCTTTTTCTTCAAAGTAGCTGTTCAACTCAGATGAATTTTAGGAATTATTTCTCTAGATCTGTGAGGCATACTAGTGGTATTTGGATTGAGGTAGCATTAAATCTGTATAACAATTTTGGGAGAATTGCCATTTTCACAATGTTTGTTCTTCCTATCCATGAACAAGGGTTGTCTTTCCATTTTCTGAGGTCCTCTTTCATTTCTTTTTCAGGTCATTATATTTTTCCCTAAATAGATCTTTTGCTTCTTTTGTTAGATTAATTCCCAAGTATTGCATTTTATTGGATGCTATTGTTAAAGAGTGTGGCTTCTCTTATTTCTATCTCAGTGATTTTGTTGTTACTGTATAGGAATGCTATTGATTTTTGAGTGTTGATTTTGTATCCAGCTATATTACTGAATTTATTTATTATGCCTAGGAGTCTTTCAATAGAGTTTTAGGGGTCTTCTATGTAGAGTATCATGTCATCTGCAAATAATGATAATTTAACTTTTTTTCCTATCCTTACTCCTTTTATTTCTATCTCTTGTCTAATTGGTCTGGCTAGTATTTCCAGCACTATATTGAATAAGAGTGGTGATAATGGACATTCTTGTCTTGTTCCTGATTTTAGAGTGAAACCTTTCAGTTTTTGGCCATTTAATATGATGCTGGCTGCTGGTTTGTCATAGATGGCTTTTATCATATTGAGGTAAAGACCATCTATTCCAATTTTCTGTAAGATTCTTAACATGAATAAGTGTTGAACCTCATTAAAAGCTTTTTCTACATCTATAGAAAGGATTATGTAGTTCTTATTTTTGGCTCAGTTGATATGGTAGGTTACATTTATTGATTTGCATATGTTTAACCACCCCTCCATTCCTGGGATGAATCCCACTTGGTCATGGTGTATAATCTTCTTGATGATGTGCTGCATTCTGTTTGCCAATCTTTTATTGAGAATTTTTACATCTATGTTCAGTACTGAGTTTGGCCTATAGTTCTTTTTTTTCAGTTGGGTCTTTCTCAGGTTTTGTTATTAGAGTAATGTTTGCTTCCAGGAGTGAGTTAGGGAGAATTGCTTCCCTTTCAATTTCATTGAATAGTTTGAGGAGTGCCAGCATTAAATCTTCTTTGAATTTCTTGTAGAATTCTGCAGTGAATCCATCTGGACCTGGGCTTTTCTTCGTTGGTACGGATTTAATTATATTTTCAGTTTCCTTAACTGGAATTGGGTATTTATCAGTTTTGCATCTTCTTGATCCATCTTTGGTAATTCATATGTTTCTAGGAATCTGTCCATTTCTTCTGTGTTATCAAGCCTATGAGAGTAGAGGTTTTCAAAATAGGTATTAATGATCTTTTGTATTTCCACAGGGTCTGTAGTGATTTCACCTTTTTCATTCCTTATTGCATGAACTTGATTT
Source organism: Hydrochoerus hydrochaeris (assembly GCA_004027455.1). Taxonomy (NCBI): domain Eukaryota; kingdom Metazoa; phylum Chordata; class Mammalia; order Rodentia; family Hydrochaeridae; genus Hydrochoerus; species Hydrochoerus hydrochaeris. The sequence goes on from PVLA01004746.1 coordinate 29,898, forward strand.
TTTTCTTTCCTTTTTTTTAGTAAGGTTAGCTAGAGGCCTGTCAATTTTATTTATTCTTTCAAAGAACCAACTTTTTGATTCATTGATTCTTTGCATTGTTTTCTTAGTCTCTATTGTACTGATTTTTGCTCTGACCTTTATTATTTCCTCCCTTCTTTTGGCTTTGGGCTTGGCTTGCTTTTCTTTTTCTAGATGTTTGAGGTGTAGCATCAGGTTGTTTATTTGTATTCATTCAGTTTTCCTGATGTGGGAGTTCACTGCAATAAATTTTCCTCTAAGACTGCTTTCATTGTGTCTCAGAGGTTCTGGTAAGATGTATTCATATTTTCATTTTCCTGTAAATATTGTTTAATTTCGCCTTTAATTTCCTCTGTGATCCACCAATTGCTCAGGAGTGTATTATTCAATTTCCATGAGTTTGTGTCATTTTTGCAGTTTCTTTTGTCATTAATTTCTAGTTTCATGGTGCTATGATCCAATAACAAGCATGGAATAATTTCAGTTCTTTTGCATTTACTTAAGCATGTTCTTTGGGCTAGTATATGGTCTATTTTAGAGAACCTTCCATGTGCTGCTGAGAAGAATGTATATTCAGATGTTTTTTGGTGGAACACTCTGTATAAGTCCACCAAGTCCATTTGTTCACAGGGGTGATTCATTTCTGTTATTTCTTTGCTGATTTTCTATCTAGTTGATCTGTCACTTTCTGTCAGTGGTGTGTTAAGGTCTCCCATTATAATTGTGTTACTGCTTATTTGATTTTTCATTTCTGCTAATATTTGCTTTGTATAGCTAGGTATTCCCAAATTTGGTGCATATATATTTAAGATTTTTTTCTCTTCCCCTTGAAGTTTTCCCTTAAATAGTATGTAGTGACGTTCTTTATCTCTTTGGATCATTCTTAGCTTGAAGTTCATGTTGTCTGCAAACAGAATATCTACCCCTGCTTTTTTGGGGATCCTGTTGCATGCACTATTGTTTTCCATCCTTTGACTTTTAGTCTATGAGTTTCCTTTTGGGTTAGATGGATTTCTTGTAGACAGCATATGGTTGGATGTTGTTTCTTGATCTATTCTGCCAGTCTGTTTCTTTTAATTGTTGAATTGAGTCCATTTATATTAATGGTTACAACTGATATATATTGGTTTACTTTTGACATGTTATCTTTCTGCTGTTGATTCTTTACCTTTCCACTCTGTTTACTTGTTTGCCTTGCTTAGTGGTTTTTACCTATTTTCTATCTTATGTCTGTCAAGAATGTCTTTCAGTATTCTTTGCAGGGTTGGCTTTGTGGTCATGAAGTTCTTCAGCTGTTCTTTGTCATGGAAGTATCTTATTTCTCCATCAATTTTGAAGGATACATCAGTCTTGGTTGGAAGTCATTTTCCTTTAGGATCTGAAATACTTCACTCCATGCTCTTCTTGACTTCTTGTGTTGAGAAGTGTGCTGTGTTTCTGATATGCTTTCCTTTATAGCTGATCTGTCTCTTCTCTAGCACTTTTAATATTCTGTTCTTGTGTTGGATTTCTGGGATGTTGATTATTATATGTCTGGGTATAGTATTATTTTGGTTATGGTTATTTGGAGTTCTATATCCTTCATTGATCTGTTTGTCAGTTTCCATTCTCATGTTTGGGAAATTTTCAGCTATTACTTCTGTAAATAGCCTCTTGATATCCTTTGTGTTATCACCTTCCTTTTCATTTATACCTATCAATCTTATGTTGTTTTTCTTTGCATCATCTTGCAATTGTTGAATTGTTATTTCCTGGTTCCTTGTTATTTTTAAAAGATCTTTGCTTTCCTCTTCACTAGCTGCAATCATGTCTTTAAAGTCTGAAATCTATCTTCACTTTCATTAAGGTGATTTTGCCAACTTTCAATGGAAGTTTTGATTTCCTGTATATCTCTTTGAATCTGCTTCATGCATTCTGTTTGTTTCTTATATTCTTCATTCAGATTTTCCGTCTTTTTGCATTGTTCCTCTAGGTTTTTAAATATGTCTTCTTCAGATGTGCTCAGCATTTCTTTCATTACATTTATCATTTCTCCTTTTACCTGGAAGACTATTTGTGATCTGAGTTCTTTTATAGCTTCCTGGAGTTGTTTCTTTACTTCAGTTGATATCATTTCAGGAATTTCAGGTGTATGGCTTATATTTTCTTTTGTATCCATGTCTCCTAGGCTTGCTTGGGTTGAGCTGGAAGTTTGAGATTGTATTTTGCTCTTTCATTTTGTCATTTTCCTATATTTCTCGGTTTTGAGCCGTTTCAAAGTTTCCCCCGTGCACTAGTAATTACCTGGCCCACTTTTGTCTCCCAAGGCAGAATGCTGGCAACTGCTAGCCACTTGGAGCTCTCTGGGCATGGGCCATTTGGGCCCATGGGGACTCTTGTGTGTCCTCCAGTGATTTCAGACACTGGGCATGGTCTTCCTGCCTGGGAGCAATTGTCCAAGGCTTTCCTGTGTGCTGGAATTCAACCCACAGGCATGTTCAGGGCCTGGGACTGGATTCAGGTCCCTGCTAGCTTCTTGGAGTCGGCTAGGCGTGGCCCAGTTAGGCCTGTGGGTACATCCTGTGTGTCCTAGCGTGATTTCAGATGTGAGGCATGGTCTTATTGCCTGGGAGCGATGTTCCAAGTTTTCTCTGTGCACTGGGATTTAACGTGTGTGTGGGGTCAGGGCCCTTGATTTTGTTATATAATTATAAATCTTATACCTATGGTTAAGTGGAAAATTGCTAGGTATTCAAATTTGTCATTTTCCTGTTTGTGTTTGATGCTATTGTTATTACTATTTGTACTACCTTAGACAGGGTAACATAGTTGTGATCAATTAATCATCCTTGTATGTCAAGAACTAGATTTTTCTGAGAGTCATAATCAATACCATAACTCATTACCCAAGACTGGGTACTAAGCCAAACAGCCTGCAAGCTTTAATCCCTAACAAACAGAAGAGGCAGCGTCCTGGGAGAGACTCAAAGGCCAATACAATGCAAAGAACCCAATGAAATGAAGAGTTGAAGAGTTGCTTTTTTGAAAGACTAAATAAAATAGACAAACTCTGAGCCAAAATCATAAAAACAATGAAATAAAAGGCTCAGGGACGTATAGTAAAGAATGAAAAGGGTGAAATCACAACAGCTCTTGCAGGAATCCAGAAGATCATCACTACCTACACTGAGAACCACCTAATAAAATGGGAAGTTCTGAGAGAAATGGGACAGATTCCTAGACACATATGAATTACCAAAGCTGAACCAAGAAAATATAGAATTCTACATAATCCAATATCAGTCAATGAAATTGAAGAAGTAATTAACCAACTGCCATTTAAAAAAGCCCAGGCCCTAATGGATTCATTGCTGAATTCTACAAGAACTTTAGAGATCAGATGCCACTGCTCCTCTAATACTTTAATGAAACTAAAAAGGAAAAGGCATTCCTGGAAGCAAGCTCCAACCTGATTCCAAACCAAGAAAAAGACTCAACTAAAAAAAAAAAAAAAAAGAACTACAGGCTAATCTCTCTAATGATCACAGATGCAAAAATCCTCAGTATGGCACTGACAAAAACAATGTAGCAAATAATAAAAAAAGTTTACATGCTATGACCAAGTAGGATTTATCTGATGGATTTAGGGATATTTCAATGTATAGTGAGCAATTAGAAAAGAGAAAGAAATAAACAGAACATGGACAGTAAAGAAAGTAGTTAATCATTATTTGCTGATGACATGATATTTTACATAGAAGACCCCAAAAACTCCACCAAAAGACTCCTAGAACCAATATTCCAATTCAATAATGTAGCTGGATACAAATTCAACACTAAAACTCAATAGCATTCCTGTACACGAATAACTGACTGAGACAAAAACTAGAGAAACAACACATTTCACAGTAGTATTAAGAAAAATGAGGGCTGGGGATTTAGCTCAGTGGCTTAAGTGCCTGCCTGGCAAGCATGAGGTCGTGAGCTCGATCCCCAGTACAAAAAAAAAAAAAAAGAAAAGAAAAGAAAAATGAAATATTTAGGAATCAATCTAATGAAGGAAATAGAAGACCTTTATATTGAAAACTACAGTACTCTCAAAAAGGAGATCAAAGATAATATCAGAGAATGGAAAGATATTTCCTGTTCTTGGATAGGTAGAACCAATATAATGAAAATGGCTATACCTCCAAAATTATTATACAGATTTATTGCAATTCCAATCCAAATACCAACAGCATACCTCACAAAATGAAATAATCCTAAAATTCATGTGGAAACACCTAGAATAGCAAAGGGAAATCTGGACAACAAAGGCAAGGCAGGGGGCATCACAGTCTCCAATTTGAAGTCATACTACAAAACTACTGTGTTAAACACAGCATGATACTGGCAAGAAAGAGACCGCAGTTCCAATGGAATGGAATAATGTTGCAGAAACAACTCTAAGCATCTTCAGGTACTATATCTTTGACAAAGGGACAAGAGAACTTCACTGGAAGAAGAGATAATCTCTTTAGTAAATGCTGTTGTAAAACTCCCTTTCCACGTGTCCAAGATTGAACCTAGCCTGTAACTGTCACTATGCACTAAACTAAAACTGAAATCAGTCAAATGTTTAAATATTAAAAGAGCAACACTTAATGTGATGGAAGATAAAATAGGTAAAACTCTAAGACAAAGGTGTAGGCAAAGACCTTATGAACAAAACTCTGATTTCATAAGAACTATTACAAAGAATCAACAACAAGAATCACATCAAACTAAAGAGCTTATGCACAGCAAAAGAAACCCCCAACAAAGTGAAGAGATCTCAGAGAATGGGTAAAATTGATTTTACCAGCTATTCTTCAGACAAAGGACTAATATCTAGAATATGTAAAGTATTCAAAAGAAAAATCAGACCAAGACCAAATTTAAAAACCCAATAAAAAAATCAGCATCTGAAATGAATAGACACTTTTCAAATGAAGAAGTACAAATAGCAAATTGATATATGAAAAACTGTTCAGTATCAGTGGTCATTTAAAAAATGCAAATAAAACAACACTGACAGTTCATGTCACTTCAAAAAGAATAACTATTATCAATAAATCAACCAGTAACAAATGCTGGTGAGGCTGTGGGAAAAAGGTACCCTTTTCAGTTATTGGTGGAAACATAAACTCTTACAACCACTGTGGAAATCAGTATGAAGATTCCAAAAAAATCTAAAAGTAGAGGTTCCATTTGTCTCAGCTGTTCTCCTTCAAAGTATTTTCCTGAAATAATTAAAAGCTTCATACCACAGTGATATATACATACCCATATTTATAGTAGCAAAATTTTTAATAGCTAAATCTTAGAAACAATGCATATTCTCATCAACAGATGAACAGATAAAGAAAATATGGCATTTGTATAAAATAAAGTACTATTCTGCTGTAAAGAAGGAGATAAATTTGAGTCCTTTTTAGGTAAGTGGCTGTACCTGGAGATCATAATTTTGAGTACAGCAAATCAGACACATAAGTTTAAATATTGCATTGTTTCTTTGGTGTGAGTTACCCAAATGGTAAATAAGAAGTAAAATGAGGAGTAGGAAGAACATGCCCAAATGTGAAGGGAAACAGAGGAGTGAAGAGGGTGAAGGGAAGAAAGGGAAAAAGAGAATAGAAGGAAAAATGGAAACAAAGCTTTTGTAAATGGAGAGAGGAAGAAGAATTGAAAGGAGAAGAAGGGAATGGGTAAAATAGAAGGATTAAGATATATTATGTCCAGGTACAAATTTCCTATGACTAACACGATCATTTTGTATGGCAAATATGTACTAATACAAAAATAAAGGTTGGCATTTTAGCTCAGTGTCAAGATCTTGAGTTTAGTCCTCGCTGAGAGAAAGAGAAAGAGAAAGAGAAAGAGAAAGAGAGAAAAAGAGAAAGAAAGTGAGAGAGAGAGAGGCAAATTATGACTTCATTTGGCTTTATAAAAGTACTTATGACCATTGGCTTCCGTGTAAGTGGATGCACCTACTCCAGTGGACCAGAACTGGTTGTTAGGTATAACAGTATACCCTGGGAATAGAAAGGGCAGCTCAGATCTCTAGGATTCTGCTACTTCAGGACTGTTTTCACAGAATGAATGTGGAAGCCAATGAGACCTCTAGGTGGCCTCTACCATAAACATACCAGAAAACGGGAGCCCACACTACTTTCCTCAGTGTCTTTACAGAGGCAAAGTAGGTGATTGGCCCAAACAAAAGAGAACTTGATGTCAAATGATGAGGTCTTGACATCCAATGTCAAAGTTGAAGTAAAAAAAATTATCTTGCTATGAAAGAGTCATTGAGATTTATTAGTCCAGCATCATCCCATCAAGCAAGCCATCTATGTCAGCAGAGAGAAGATACAGGGTAACACATTAAATGAACTGGATTTTGTATGAAAACATGATGTTTTATATGGCTTTAAACTACTCTGATACTACTTTACAAAGCTAAGACATTTATTTTAGGAACCATAAATCAGCATAATTAAGCAATGACTTTACTTTCTTTGACATATGACCAAAGATTCTCCTTAGAATTTATCTCTCAACTTGACAAAGACCAGTGTGAGAGAAGAGAAAACTGTCTCCCATGAATTATAAACACTGTGCACTCAAGCAGCAGCTGTACTATATAGATTCCAGGAAATCTGTTTCCTTATTAAATAAGCTAACTAAAGGTGAATGTGGTCCTTTTGAAAATGCCTTGTTTTAGGCCAAGAATTGTACCTCAGTGTAGCTAATGAATTGTAGCTAATGAATTCTTTTTAGTTTAGACTATCATTTATTCAAATAATATAAGGAATATATTTAGTTGCCCTTGTCATAGTCTTCTATTTCTAAGCCTCAAAAGAATAGAATGATACACTTTGGATAAGGGTACTCTAAAACCCACCAGTATTTTTTGAAACAAACCCAAGAGGAAGAAATAAAATGTTATCTTACCCAAGTCTTGACCGTGGGCTCTTTTATTTCCTTGTACATACAAAAGAGAAAATCCTTCAGAAATCTGGACTGTTCCCTGTGGACACTGTGGTGCATCCACTGTCTGGCTGTGGCGTGTGATGAGAAATCCATGGGCAACTGAAGTGGTTCCAGGGGGACCTGGTGGACCTTGCAACCCATCTGGTCCTGGAGGACCATCCAGACCACGGGTACCTATTTCCAGGAAATAATCAATATACAAGATTAAATAAGCTTTGATCCAGTATTAGGGCTATTGACAAAACAATGATCTCATTTAATTGGTGAATTTATTCCATATTTATAGGGTATCTATAGAGGCATTGTCAGATATCATGTGCACATAGACAAATAAGATATGATCCCTGCCCTCAAGGAAATTTAAATGTATTTTTTCCTTCTTTTCTTCTAGAGTTGGTTAGAAACATTAGGCACTAAAACACTAGGTCAATGGAACTTTAAATGGGAGAACAGTTGCATATGGAAAGCCTGTATATTAACTACTGTCTTGATATCCTCAAGGAGTTTGAACCTCACGATCAAATTTCAATCTGCTGCTTTGTACATTAATAGCAAAGGAAAGGTATGATTTCCATCAGTCTGCCTGTTGCAGTGGTGGTTTGTATTTTCCTTTGCATCTGTCTTGGGAATTATTCTCAGACATACTTTGTTTAGAAAGTAGCCTAGAGCATTCTGAAGAAGCCTTTACAAAATACTTATTTCAGCCTTCCACTGGCTCCCCTTCACAAATTAGCCTCTTGATTTAAGCATGTCTAAAGTTCTACTTATATACTGGTTTTCAACCACTGTGTGTGATTTTTCATCTTTAAAAAAATCTTCAGAGGGCCGGGGTTATAGCTCAGTGGCACAGCACCTGCCTGGCAAGCACCAGGTCTGGAGTTCAATTCCCAGTACCAACCAAACCAAACCAAACTCCAAACCAAAACAAACAAAACTAACCAGCCAACCAACCAAACAAACAAACAAAAACCGTTAAAGCAATGCTGCTAATGAGGATGACTATAACTTGTTTCTTCTCTGGAAACACAAAACTAATCAATTGGTAAGATACTGGCTCTAGGAAGGCTGTATGCTATTACCACCACCATTTGTTGTCAATGATTTTTGTTTTTGCAATAAAAATCATTTATGTTTATATCATTTAGTGTTGCAAGTATATGTAACAGTGTACTGAGTTTAAGGTCTTCTATTTTAGCAATTTCATTTTAGTGTATTTTTTGTTACAAGTTGACTCAACTTCTTTTTGGAAGTAGGTGAACTACATATGGAAATTTAGTAGATATCAGACTTAATACTATCAGGAGTATTTATTAATGAGTAACCTCAAAAATATGCATATCAATATATCATCGCAAATCAGCAAGAGATGTCCTCAAAACTCTCAAAAGTCTATACGGATCACTTAAACTTTTCATTTATATTTACTGTATGTTATGGGGGGAAATTACACCTTAGTGTGAAAATTTCAAATATGGATGGATTCACAACAGTTCCAAATTGGTCAAAGGATTTAAATCAACACACTGAAAATTAGAGGAATAAGTAATTACGGTGAGTACCTGGAGGAAGATCTGGGTTTTCAAGTGCTCTAGACACATAAATAAAAGCAACCTTGTATACTACTCTTACAGTGGCAAATCTCTTTGGATATTCCTTCCTATTTTTCCCCAGCTCCAGATTCAGCACCCAGCTAGTCTTCTTTCCTCAAGAAGATCTCACCTCCAAGTGGAGGCCTATATCCAGACGCCTCCCAGATATAAAGACAACCATCAGCAGCACTGTTTTAACTGTCTCACCTGGCTGGCCTGGCAGACCTGTATCACCTTTGCGTCCTCCTGCACCATCAAAGCCAGGGAGTCCATTACGTCCAGGATCCCCTGGAGGGCCAGCGGGACCTTCATGAAAAAAAAGGTTAGAGTAAGGCCACATCCATAACAGAGTTAGGAGACATAAGGTTTTTTTGTTTGTTTGTTTTATTTTGATGGTACTGGGGATTGAACCCAGGACCTTCACAATGAGCTATGTTCCTAACTCTTTTATTTTTTCATTTTGAGACAGTGTTTCACTCAGTGGCTATATTGCTATGGCTAGCTTTGAGTTTGAGATTGTCCTGTTTCAGCCTCCCAGACATCTGAGATTATAGGTGTGTGCCACCATGCCTAGCTGAGACTTAGAATTTTTAAAACATTGAATTTATAATCTGGTTTTATTTTAAATCTGAGTAAATGAAGGATTATCTCAGCTTCAGGACAAATACAGACAAGGATTTAGATTTAAACATTATATTTCCTTCTCCCCTTAATATGGCAGTTTTGTGCTTTGTCTTCAGTACCAGATAGTAATGCAGGTCCCAACTTTTGTGATCCATGATAGGTAGGACCGTTACAATCAAACTTTACAATCAAAGTTGGCCATAAGCATAGGGTCAGATGGCCAAGTAGACAATAGTCTAAAAATCAGTAGGGACCTGAAGGGTATAGCTCAGTGGTGGAGCACCTACCTACCATGCATGCAGAAGGCCCTGAGAGTGGGTTCTACCCACAGAAGAGCAATCTTTCACCGGCTGAAGTAGGTAAATTATTATATCTTAAAAGCATGTCCGTTTCATTACTGAGTTTTTAACACTAACCTACTCATTCAAATCAGACTGCTCAGAGGGGAAAATCTGACTGGGCCTAGAAGAAATATGAATATGAGAAATTAACATTTTCAAGAAAAAAGGGATCCTTCAAAAATAATCTGCAAAGGTACCTGGTAAGCCTTGAGGGCCTGATAGTCCTGGTGGACCTTTTAAACCAGGCTGGCCAGGGATCCCTGGAGGACCAACATCTCCTTTGATTATAATACTCTGTCCTGAAGGACCAGGTAATCCAGGAGGACCTAAGAGGCAAAACACACAAAGGTGAAAGGGGAAAGAAAAGGTCAGCATAAATGGATGCCAAGATGACCTAAGGTCAGGATTAATATTAGTGTGAGAGAAAGAAGTTACATGTATTTGACTGCTGCCATATCCACCAGAAATCTGTTTGGAAAAACTACCATTATTTCACCAGAAAACTGAAAAATAAATAACTTTCTTAGGTCAGTGGAAAATTAAGCATGATATCTTATTTTTAAATCACAAGGAATATCAGTTACTTAAGTGTCTGATTACAAAGCTGTGAACACAGTGCCGGGGAGGAAAATCTCATTCCCCTATTAGTCCATTGTGTTTCTGACATTATTTGCAGTTCTTGTTTGTAGTGCTTGTCCAGGAACCCACTGAAATAACAGGGTAATTTACCAGATATCCTTTTAGAGTCTACAGGAACTATCTATAAGCCTCTCAGCAAAAAAAAAAATTTAATATAAAAATATGCAAACATACATATATAACTTGTTGAAGTGAGTATGTAAAAAGCCAGTACAAACATCTCAGTTAAAGGATTCTTATGGGTCATACATCTTAAACTTGAAAAGTCTGCTATACATTAATAAAATGGAACCTTATGAGATTAGCAAATTATAGACTTTGAGAGTTTGGCTGAAGGGACACAAGTTTTCAAGTTCTTTCATGTATCTAGCCATCAGGCAGAGGTAGCTTTAGGAATATGTCTTACCTGGAGCTCCGGTAAGTCCTGGTTCCCCCTCAGGGCCAGTTGAACCAGGTACTCCAATGGGCCCTTTCAGGCCTGCAAACACAGTACAAACAATTATACAGCAAAAAAACAGGACCACAGGTTTTACTAAAAAAAAAAATTCAAAATATGTGTATCTTGGCCCAAAGGAATTTAACATAAAGAGAAACCTCCAAACACTTCTTCAAATACCTGGGAATCCTGGAACACCAGAGAGACCAGGATCTCCTTTCATTCCATTGAGACCTGGCCGACCAGGATTACCCTGAATAAATAAAATCATGAGAAATAAAATTGGGGTGGAAGGAAGGGAAATTAAAGCAGAGGTATTGTGTAGTAATTTACAGCAGTGTCTGCAGAGCTAAACCTCTAGGATTCTATTCCTTGTTTCCCCTCTTATTACCTAGTGTAACCCCAGCTGATTATTTAGTCTCTTTAATCCATTGTTTGTCACCTCTAACATGGAGAAAACAACAGTATACAATTTGTACTTCATGGAGGGGTGGTGAGAGTTTAAGGAGACAGTTGGCATTAAGTGTTTAGAAAACTGCATAGCTTGTGTATTAAATAAGCAGTAGTCATTGTTTTATTATTAACAAAATATTTTATTTTTAGTGTACATATGAGGCAATAAATTCTTGGATTAGAATCAGAGTTGTAGAAATGCTAAATTTTGAGATACTTAGCAAATATTTCCTAGGGCCTTTTAATTCATTTTGAACACCATAAAAAGCATGGAAAGTATAGAAAATAGCTCTAAAATGAATTAAAGGAAAATATAAACTAGTAAAAGCAGTTAAGAGGCTACTGCACTAGTCCAAGCGTAGGAAAATGAAATTTGTAAAAGTAGCAATGAAAAAGGGGTACAGAGACAATATATTTTTATGATAAAAAAAGAGAAAGTGTTAAAGAAAAGTTGGTGGGAGGAGTCAGAAGGGATCCAACTTGAAGTTTTCAAATCTGAGACAATATGAACACCAAAATAAAGAATAATATTTAGGAAATTTTAAATCACTGAAAAAAATGAGAAAATTGAGACCATACTAATAATATGTGAACAAATAGGAACAAGAGACTCTTGCTTACAGCACAGCTGACTTTTACTGTATATGCAGAAGTAGTACTACTAAAGTTGGAAAATCATTCGTTTTACTACTATTCCAGCAGAAAGTGATTGAGATAAAAATCATTAATAGATGTTAAATCTAAATGGAAATTTATATTTAATGTACCTTAATACAGTTTTGCTTATTAGGAGGAAAGCAGCAGTAATATGGAGAAGAAAATGGATAACAACTTAATTGGGTCATTAAAATTAAAATCACAAATGAGGGGCAGCTGGACATCAAGGACCTCTTTATCTATTATACTGAGAAGGACGCAACATCACTCATGTAGCATTCCAGCTGAGGATACATAACCCAAATCTAAACAGGAAGAAAATCAGACAAAAGGAGTATTCTATTTTTAAAATAGAGGAGGTGACAATTTCTTAAAATGTTAAGGTCATGTAAGAAAAATAGGGTTAGGAATGGTTCCAGATTTTAGTAGACTAAAGAGACATGACAATTAAACATAATTCATGATTTGGTCTAGATAATATTTTAGAGGGAGAAATGCTAAAGAGAATATTACTAGGTCAGCTAACATAATTTGAACACTAAAGGCAGAACTCAAAAGTATTATATATATATATATATATATATATATATATATATATATATGTTCGGTTTTCTAAAGTTGATAGTACACTATAATTATATAAGAGGCTTTTTATAAATCTTACATAAGAAAGTATTTAATGGTAAAGAACTATGATTGATATAACTGACTCTCAAATGTTTCACAAAATCAACATATTTGCACATATATACATACACAGCAAGACAGAAATAGAGTAAAGGAGGCTAATTGTAGCAGTCAGGAGTCTTGAATGTAGAGGTGTAGGAGAGAAGACTGAAGTAAGATTTAATTTTTAAGACTCAGTAACTAGAAGAAAAGCAATGCCATGGGGAAAAGATTAGATATTGAAAAATTTTAAGAGCCACTATTTTGTAGACAGTTTTTTTCCTGCTCTAAAGCAGCCTTTAATGAAGGCAGCCCAGACTGTGCTGATTGCCAAAATTTATTAATAACCTGCTTGAATGAATGGTGGCAGCTCTGAGAATATATAAATAAGTTTCTGTCGGTCATTCAAACCCAGGTAGAAAATAAGTGAGGAACCCTTCTGCTGTCATAGAGCAAAACACCATAAAATCTTTTACTTTCACTTTAATTCACCAGTGAGCCTTTCATAGTCCTGTCTATAAGTCCTACTTAAATGTTACAGTTTAGAATTGTCATTTGAATGCAAACACCCACACTCCTCTATCATCAAATACATACTCCCATTTCCTACCAAGAGTCCTGGTGATCCTTGATCTCCTTTGGAACCTGGCAAGCCAGGCGGCCCAGGTGGGCCTGGGTTTCCCCTTTCTCCTTTAATGCCTCCATTTCCAGGGAGACCACGGGGACCTTCTGCACCTGGTAGACCTTGATGATGTACAACAAATGACACAATTTCAGTACAGCATAAGAGTAGTATAAATGTAAGGGCTTTAAAATATCAATAATCTTCACATAAGTTTGCAGGTAAAATTGACACTGCATTAAAATTTATTGACTTATCTTGATTCCCTTCCTGATATAAACTGGATTGGGCTCCTTTTATAATTAATGCTTGATTGTATGTACTTTTGGTTTAAATTTTATTATTCCTTCAACCCAATAAATGTATATTTAAAGAAAGGATTAAGGATACAATTTGCTTCTGAATTTCTAACAAAATACTTGACTTGAACTGAAATGAAATAGACAGTAGGTCCCTGTTGCTCCAATGGGAGCATCCATGCATCAGAATAACCTTGTGATTCAGATTCCTGGGCCCACCCCCACAGTTTCAGCTTCAGTAAGGCTGGTGAGAAACTCAAGATTTTGCATTCTAACAAATTAAAGGAATTCAGGCCATTGTGATTGAAATTAAATAGTATGTAGCTCAGTGGTAGAGCAGCTCAAGTGAGAGGTCTTGGGTTAATCCCCAGTGACAAAAAAAAAGACATTAAAAAATAAAATTGTTTTTTTGGTAAAAAGGTTGTATTTATTACTATGTAATTAAGACAAATTAACTTGTCGGGGATTTAGCTCAGTGGCTTGAGTGCCTGCCGGGCAAGCACAAGGTGGTGAGTTCTATCCCTGGTACAAAAAAAAAATGACAAATTAACTTTAATTTTGTCCTAGTGATATGATTGATACATGGGAATATTTTTAATGGTCAGAATTTAATCAATATAGTACAATTTCAAAAATGTTTTCGTGGGCTGGGGATATAGCTCAGTGGTAGAGACCTTGTTTAGTAGTTGGTTTTTACTCCCAGCACTGCAAAAGAAAGTTTTCATAATTTTTACATTTTAAGTATTTTAAAGAAAAAAAAATCCGCATATATCATGCAAACAAAAATAATTTAATGTGAGATTTTGCTAGGTTTTTTCTTTAGGCCACACTTTTTACCTTTCTTTCTAAATAAAAATCCCAGGCCCATTAAGCAACCAGGGACATCTTATCACTGACACAATCTTTTGTCAGCAGGTGGGAAATAAGTGCTACTTGTTTGCATAATGTTTAGTGGCTGAGACTAAGTAGTCCTTCCTTAAGGAAATAATTACAAGGTGCAAATAATAAGCCCAAAGCTAGAACATACATCTTTTCTCCTCTGGTAGCCTCAATTTTTCATTGATCGAAACCAAAATTAAATATATATAAGGAATCCCTCTTTTTTTTTTTGTTTTGGGTTTTGAGACAGGATCTCACTGTATAGGTAGTTTAGTGTGGCCTTGAACTCATTATGTCATCCAGATTGGCTCTGAATTTGTGGAGTTCCCCCTCCCTCAGCCTCCTTAATCCTGTGATTAAAGGCATGTGCTTCCATGCCTGGCTTGTAGGTATTACTTTTCAGGGACATATCACATGCATAAAAATTTAGAATACTAAGTTCAAGTTTACTCATGCACAGTGGATCATCTTTTTGACCTAAGATCGAATTTCAACTTTGGCTCCCTTTGCAAATACTCTTAGGACTCAGAATCAATAGTTATTGGTTAATAACACTCAGAATTTTGGGGTTCCAATCCCAAATCTACAAAACATTAGTCTTTGATTTACTGAGTTCGCTAATCTCCTAGGCTTCAATTTATTTTTCTATGAAGTGCAAATAAGAATAGTATCTGCTAGCCAACCATGGTGGCACATTCCTCTAATTCCACAACTATGGGAGGTGAGATATGAGGGTTGCAAATTCAAGTCCTACCTGAGAATTTAGACAAGTATCAGAATTTTAAAAAGGGGGACTGGGTAAACATAACTCATTGTGAAGTGTCAGTCCTAAGCACAGACACACACACACACACAAGGAAAGAAAAAGAAAACAAAAGAAAAAAAGGAAAAGAAAAGAAAAAAGTAACATCTGCATCTGCTTTACCAGATTGTTGTAAAGATTAAATGAAATTTCACGTATAAATTACTTATCACAGTGCCTGGCACAAAGTAATAATACAAGGGGTGGTATTTTTTATAAATATTAGCACTATTATCTTTATCACTAGAACTGAAAATAAATACATATCTTGAAACATGAACATTTTTTCATCTTTCAGGTGTTTTTATGTGATTTCTAAAATAACATAACAATATCTGGCACATGAGGAAAAGAATGTGGTCCATAGCACAGTAGCAATTGTTTCAATTGTTAAACAATTTAATTCATAAAGTCACTTTAACCTGATAACTAGACAACATAGCAATTCCCTTATCCATCATAAACAAAGATTTGCGATACTTTGTAACTTAAAAAACAAAAGCAAAACACCGGCTTAGTTTGAATGCATTAAATAGGATTTTCTAAGCAAATGTTAGTTCCTATCATTTAGAGCAGAAATTAGGTAGTAAATCAGTTTATTTAGAGAAAAATAAACTGTGAACCAACCTTATGAAAATGCCAAGAAAGATTTAAAATAGGAAAAAAGGAACCTTTAACAACCTTTTTTATTTTCCCAGTTTGAAAGGTTATCAGAGCACTGTATCATTTGAAAAATAAAACAGGTATATTATTCTTTTTGCAACTAAAAGGGAATATTATGGATTTTACAAGCAGATGCATGTCTACTGTTTAGTCCTTCAAATCTAAATTAGTGAATTACTAATGACATTCAGTACACATCAGTTAATTTTAATAGCATTTAATAGTTTATCTCTTCCATTACTGAAAATAGCCACAAATACACAGTTAACTGAAGCAAAAAAAATGTTTTTCAAGAAACTAAAATCAATACGCAGAGACTATAAATTGGCCATATGCCTCTTTAAATAAATGACTTAGTGTAGTCTAGAAGGCAAAACTAAGTGTATTTTCATTTAAAATTCAAAATATCTTTATTTAGGATTATCTATTATAAACAACCAAAATCACAGAGACTTAATGTCATTTCAAACTTCATTATAAATAAGGCACATTACCTTCACCAAAATGTTAAAAGCCAATTGGGTAATATTTGAGGATCACAGCATTATTCAATAGCTTCTAAATTTTGCTTTTATTTATAGCAAAATACAGTGTATATCTCTTATGAGACATATAAATATTAAAAAAAAATTGACCAGTGAAGAATCTAACCTTGAACACCTGGGAAGAGCAGAGTTCACCAAAGCCCAAAGATCGATGTTAGCAGTATCAGACATCACACAGCACAAAATAAGATTATGAGTTAGAATTGGTTCACATAGTAGCATAAGTTAAGAAATAATTCTCTTAGGTTTATTTCTTAGACATCTAGCATAATCTCTATGCACATAGACTCATGCTGGAGATAGAGAAACAAACGTTTCAAATAGAGCTTATTATAGTGAATAAGTTACTGGTTTTTAATAATCAAAAACATGGAAAACTCTACTGAAAACAGTGTTATCACCACTTCTGTGACTTCCCAGAAGTCCTTCTCAAAACATTCTACTTGGCAATGTAATAGGATTTCACTGACAGCCTTCAGTTCTTTTAATAAAGGAGTAATTTTGGATAAATTTGTCTTGGCCTCTGCCATCCTTCAATAAAATACAAGGTAAAATTCTTTATATGTTTAGACTGAACCAAAGAGATATTAGTTAAGACACTTTCAAGGCTTCACTGTCAAAAAATACAAAAATCAATTGGTGACTGAAGAGAAAAATCAAAACATGAGCTTACCATTACTAATTGTACTTTTATTTGTTTTATTTGAAAATCAATCAGTGAAACCATTTCTGATTTTTTTCACAATTCGTGAGGTTTTCCTCTGTACATTATTACTCTCAATAAACTACTTAAAGAATAAAACCAATGCATGTTTGTACCCAATTGAAGTTGAAACTAAAGATCCAAATTTTCCAAAGATGTGAAGACTATCAATGAGGTGATACGTTAAATATTTTGGAATGCAATAGCCCACTCCAAACCACAGAAGATATTATAATTACTTTATTATAGTTCAATGTGCATATTTACTCAGGCAATTCATTATTAGAAGAAGGATCATTAAATAAAATGATAAAAGTTACAAATAGAATAACTTTTTGTTACTGTTAATTGACTAAAAACACAATTTTCTTTACTTACAAGTCTTGCTATGATTTATAAACAATGAATGTTAGCAGAGAGAACAAATGATGCTAGAGCAGAGTCCTAGAAATTTTGAAGACCTAGGATCCTGTTTTTGACTCGCTACTTAATAACAAATGCCTTTGGGCATTGCCCCGAGTATAATGGGAATACTGTTATCTGGTTAATTTTCTTCATTGGATTAATGATGAAAGGCATGTTTTAAAACACAGATTTAATATCTGCCATATACAAGGTGTTACATGGAATATAAAAATGAATTAGAGTCTTGACTCTGCTCTCAGGGAGCTTACAACAAAAGTACATTATTTGATGGAAATGATTGCATGCCATCTATATAGAAAACATTACTGTTGCTACCCAATAATGAAACTTTTAAAATAACTGATAATTTGAAATTTAGAAAGCTAAAATTTGGCTTACATAGAAAACTAACTCAAGACAATACTTAGAGTACTAACTGCACAATTAGTTTAATACATTAAAATTACTACCAAACGTAATTTGGAGTTTGAGTAAAGACACTTTAGATTTGTGTTTGATATAGAAAGACCATTAATAAGAACTCTTAGAAAAATATCTCATTGAAAAATGACATTTTCTTTCAAGTCAGTAGTAATGAGAACTTTGATGATATCACAGCAAAACTTCTAAGATTTTAATTTTGAAAAGGTTACATTTTAATGAGTTATATGCCAACTCAATTTTGTGTATGAGGCTTTCAACTCACTGTTTTTCAAATCACTCGAGAAAAGTTAACTTAAAAGCCCCACCAAAAACATAAAATCTTGTACATAAGTGATAATTATCAAAGGTAAATTGACGATTCCACTGGTATACATCTAAATTCCACTTAAGGTTGTAGTTTTCAACTGTTGCAAAGAAGACACCATCAGAAAGACTAGGTTCTAGTATTTGTAATTTAGAGCACACTTGGTAAGTGGCACTTGTTAAATTTATTTTAAAGTAAATGCAGCTATTTTGCTTTTCTTCATCAAATATATTCTAGTGACTTAGGAAAAAAAGAAAAAGTACCTCCTAGCTGACACTCTACTTTAGCAGTGATGAAAGTAGAATTCCATACAAGTCAGACAAGGTAGGACTCAAAATTGCTTCAAAGTACCTCCTAGTCATCTTTTTATCTTTGTGATTGTTAAATCTGAGTACTATCTTAATCTTCTTGATGCCATACACTTAGGAAGAACACAAGAATCAGTTATTAGGGATTGATGGAGCTTTTAAGGTAACAGAAAATAAGAAAGTGGATGGAAGGCCTGGTCTGCTATAGCCAAGTCTCCTAAAATGGTAAAAGCATTTTTGATCCATTAACCTATCAAATTCATACCTAGAATAAAAGACCAGAAGAATAAGCATGTTGCCATGTAATAAATATCTTTATGGAAAAGGATTCCACTAGTAATATAGACACAAATCAGTGTCAACTATGCCAGTAACTAACAGTATGACATTAAATAATCTTTTGATCTCTTTGGGCCTCAGTTTCTCATATGTAACAAAGAATCTCCTTGACCCAAACTTAAAGGTACATCTGAGTCTTTTTCTCTCATTCTAGGGCTCTTTTTCTGGCCTGCCAAGTCCAGTTATAATAAGAATACTGCTAAGTCACCTTAAGGAGAGTCCCTTTCCAATGTTTAAAATCTGATCGTGTTCCCCATCCACCAACCTTGGTGTCTATGTCCTTGGTATGTCTTTAGCAATAATCCTATTAAGTGACCCTAGCATCAATTCTTTTACCTTTGATACCCTCTCAGTAAGTTTCCATCTCTGACCTCCTCATTCTTCTGCTTCATGAAAAATCTGTCTTATTGAGGTAAGCTCAGTCACTCTCCCCTATTGTTTGTTATAACTTCTCCTCTTTTGAAATAGTCTTGAACAAAAACTTGTCATTCCATCCTTAACAAGAATCCAGCCATCAATTTCTCTTTGAATATATATATATATATATATATATATATATAGAGAGAGAGAGAGAGAGAGAGAGAGAAACATAGGTCTCTTGGTGTGTTCATTGAAATAATAGATCTGAGTGAAAGTAAAACACTAAGGAATCAGATAAGGAATCAGAAGCCAGGTGTTGTGTCACATAATTCCAGCACTGTGGGAAGAAAGAGAACCACAAATTCAAGTATAGTCTGAGCAACCTAGTGAAAGTCTGTCCCCCAAAATGGATAGGGATATATGGTTCAGTGCAAAGGTCCTGCTTTCAATCCCCAGTACAGATAAAGAAGAAAAGTTAAAGAAAGTAACTATGGAATAAGCTCAGATAGAGATAGATGGCTTCCTAAAAGACATTTTGAAAATTTATGAATTTTTAATTTACAAAAGAAAAAAATGTTCTATTATGCTCAAAGGTCAGACCTAAGAGTATAATTTCCCCCTTTGAATTTCCTTCTAAAAATCCCAAAAGGACTATTCATCTAAGACAATAATACATACAAATATTTGTGGCTCTTTTAACATGTGAGCATATTTTTTTACTAGAAATCAACAATTTTCATTTAGTCTCTCTTGGTAATTTTTTAGTATGTATGGTTTGTATGTGATGAAAATAAGATTAAGAGCCTCTAATCCATATTGGTTGTACTGGCTTTTTAAAAATGCTATAATAAATAGACTTTCTTCACAGGAGTATAATTTAGAACAATGTGATAAGTCAAGATCACACATTTGCATGTGTAATACATGTCATTACATGTTATTGTTTTAAAATGCCTTTTTGAAGGATATTTTATTTTCTTTTTTCTTCTTCATTCTTTGGCCTGTGGTGTGGCTTGGCTGGCCTGGAACTACTGTCTTGGCCCAAGTCACATTCATGTTTCAGCCTTCAAAGTAGGTACAACAGAGGCAGGGGCCACTGTGCCTGGTTGTGAGCTCAATTTGCATTAACAAATACAAGGCAAAGGTAAGATATATATTCTAATCCAAAAGAAAAATAGAATACTACACAAAGCTGTTTTAAATACTGTAAAGTTTCCACTAAGGTATCACAAATATATGAATTCTGAAGCATTAATTAGTTTTTCTAATTAGATTATGTGGGATCATTCCATTAGAAACACTGGACTTCAAAAATTTCTGAAAAATCCCAGAAATAGGCCATCCTGTGAGAATTGAATTGGCACACAGACTCAAAAAATACATTTAAATTCTTGAAAACATTAAATTTGATTGTATACACACATATATGTAAACATACATACATACATATATGGATATAAGAAAACTTTTAAACTTCATGCAGTTACTACTTTGGAGTTAAAGAGCTAACCTGGAGGACCTGAATAGGGATCAAAGTTCACCAAGGCCCAATGACGTCATTAATGAAAGGAAAAATATCAAAAATGTTAGAAACATCAAAAACTAAATGCATTGTACTAAATACTTTCAAGTTAAAATATAATTCAATTACAGAGTATTCAGAATATTCATATTCATGCATCTGCATATAAACCAAATTATTACCACTTAAAGTAATTACTAAAATAAAATATGTGCCATATTTTGAAAGCCAAAACTTATTTTCTAGAATTCATTTCTATGAGCCCAGTCGAAGCAATTAATTCTAAGAACAATGGAGTTTAAATCTCCATTTTAATATGTAGTTTATTAAAAAATTGATGTCAAATATTCATCAGATATGTCGTCTCTTTATGAGTACTTTCACTATTACTCTATTAAGATGGTAATAGTTAAGGCAATTTTATGAATAATTATATCATTGTTATCTTTTTTGTGAGACACAGTTGTGCTGTGTCATTCAGGCTGCCCTCAAATTGGTAGTGATCTTCCTACCTGGGATTACAGGCATGTGTCACTACATTCAGCTTAATGATTTTATATTGCCTTTTTTTTTGTACCAGGAGTTGAACTCTGGATCTCATGCTTGCCAGGCAGGCTCTTGTGCCTCTGCACTATATCCCAAGGCTCTATTTTGCCATATCTTAATCTAATGTTCAACAATGTGTTCCATTACTTGTAAGAATTAATAACCAGCTTAATAATTAGAAGATAAAAGGGATAATAGTTTGGTTTATTTGAAAATGCATGCAAAACAAAGCAAGATATTTGTTTCAATTCTGTGTACTACATACAAAAGAGTTACCATGGCTGAGATTTTCACTGGTTTTCCTCAATAGTAAACTAAGTTAAAACCTTAAGTATTACCTTCTAAGGACAGTCACAGAAGATCAGATTAAAATCTGGTTTTCAAAATGATCATCTGTATATAGAATGTGATCCCATGTTAATTCACGTTTTTATAGCATATTCATTAACATTAACTCCAACCACTTAAGATTTTACTGGAATTTAAATGCAATTTTTCTTTTTAAAATGCATTTTAAAAATAAGTCAAGGATTTTCTACAGATAAAAGGACAACTTTTTTGTTTCTTCAGAATCTTTGATTTTTCTTAAACTCAGTAAAGGCTAACTTTTCCATTACCAGAAAGAGAAAAACTAACACCAAGTCTCAAAAATCTGTTAATAACATATCACCAGTGATTGGTCTCAGCAACATTAATGAGTACAAGGATTTTCAAATTAGTAAAATAAAGTGACAGCACTGAATAAAAGGTGAAATGGAAACAAAATTAAAATACTAGAGAAGTGAATAAATGACAAATGAGGTGAAGATATGAAATTGGTGGAAAGATTACTAGTCAATTTGATCATGCTATGATGCTGAAGATAAATTTGATTGCCTAGTTCCCATGGAGGATAAAATTATTATGGTGCTTGGTGGCATTTGTTGATCATGTGACAGAACCATAGCAACGTCTGTGGTATGGATCACAAGCATTTGTCTATTGAGTGATCTCTAAAATGATTTCAGTGATGACATGCTGAGAAGTTCACATTTAAAAATGCAGGTGGTATTTTGCTGCCAGGTTATCAGTATAGCTTTATCTTTTATAACAAAAGTAAAGAAAGTTACTATTTCCTTTTTACCCAAGTTGTTTTGTTTTATTTCAACTTTAAGTAAATCATAAAATTCATTATAGAAAATACTATATTAGATGCTATGGAAACGGATGGGACTAGGTATATAAACTAAGCTATTTATTTGAAGGAAGTTCTCATATTACAAATTCTAAGGCTTAACAACTGAGTAAACTGCCAGCAAAATGAAATAAATTTAATAATAAACAGAACATTCCCCCTATGATTCATGAACATACCTGGTCTCCCAGGAGGACCTTGGGGCCCAGGGTTGCCTTTAGGACCTTCCAGAGCTGGACCTGGAGAACCAGGAGGGCCTGGGGGACCCTGCACACCAGGAAAACCCTGAAAGCCTGGTTCACCCTTTGGACCTGGAAGACCAGGGTTACCTGGAATGCCAGGTAACCCTCCATCACCCTTTTGACCTGTCAAAATAAAGTGACATTAGAGAGTACATTAAATGAAACTGAGTTACAGGGTAAAGTTATTAGAGCAAGTAATGGAATTCAATAGGGAAATATCTATCTTCAAATAAATTCCAAACCCAAACAACCAACAACTTTTCCTATTAAATGCATCTATGTGTTATCACAGTACATGTAGAAATATAAAAAATAACAGCTTTTATTGCAAAAGGCACCTTTTGTATTTGGACATAGAATAATGATCACATGACCAAAACTTATGAGGGGGAAAAAAAAAGAAAAACAAATAAAAATATAAAATATCTTTAAGAATAGGTTTTAAAGACTGGAGACAATTCCTAGAATATTTTGACTCTAAATTTGAGACTAATGGAATGCATGGATCTTCAATGGTTACTATGTGTTCCTGTAGATCATTGTACCCAAAATTTATAATCATAATCTATACAAACTGTCCTCAACATTTTTCTATACCTCTAACTCTCTTAAGAACCTAAACGGTGGCACACTGGAGTAATTTTCATGTTGCAATCATGAGAAAAACAAAATAATTTCTAAGATATATATTTATGGCATCAGAAAAGCCTCCATAGAATACCAATATTCATTTTAGAACATAAACATACCTACATGTATGCACACTCAGTCTTTCAATTAACTTCCTACTGACTATTTGGTACTTACAGTGAGATTAAGCACTAGAGAGGAAAGGTAGGTTATGCATGCATGCTTATTCATCTAAATATGGAAAACATTAAAATTGACTTTTCAAGAAATGTTTTTACTATTAATACACTTTTTTGTAGAATTTCCTTTTATCTCGATTTTACCTTCATAGGGAGAAAAGAACATGTTTTATCCTGGCTAAATTGAGTTTTAAAATATTTAGTAACATCTATCCTTTCTACCAATTTTTCTTTCTTTCTACATGATTTCCTCAGCATTTATTTATGCAGTGAAGAGATATCTACATTTATTAATGAAGTCAGTGAAGAGATATCTACATCCTTAAAGATGCATTCTTAAAGATTTTTTTTTTTGGGTACTGGGAATCAAACTCAAGACCTTGCGCTTTCCAGGCAGGGGCTTGTGCCAGTGAGCTAAATCCCCAGCAGGATGCATTTTTAAATAACTCAACTTCTCAGATTATACTGCCACTTAAAGACTCAAAGGCACAACTCTACCTTCAAATTTTTAGGCTTGTGTATAGACTTTACAACAGTAAATAATGGAGATGGAAAAATGAATGTACTGGAGAATGCATTATGGGTTCGTTTAGTATACTTTTTTAAAGTTTACCAGAAAGTCCTGGAAGTCCACGGGGTCCTGGAATTCCAAAGCCTGGTTGACCTGTTGGTGTACAAAACAACACAGAAAAAACTTAAAATGGTAGTAAAAAATGAAATGATGACAACTTATTTTTAGATTATCATTGTTTTATTAAGTACTATAACATATATAAGACATGCAGATAGTTGATTTTTTTGTGTGCTGGGAATTGAACCCAGGACCTTACACAGTCTGAGTGCTCTATCACTGGCTTATAACCCAGCCCCAGAAGATTAATTTCTAACAGAGAAATTTTAATATCCAGAAATCATATAAACATATGTTTGTGATGAGTGTCAAGTTACATTTAAATATTCATATCATAGCTTGGCATGGTGGTACACTTCTGAAATTGCAAACCTCTGGGAATCTGAGGCAGGAGGATTCCAGGTTTTAACCCAGCCTGGACAATTCAGCAATTTAGCAAGATCCTGTCTCAGAAACAAAAACAAAAACAAAAAGCTGGGAATGTAACTAACTGGAAAAGCTTTGAGCACAATCACCTGTACCCTCTCCACCAAAATCATACCTCATAAAAACATATAAATGGAATGTTAATTGCACAATGACAAAGAAATTTGAAAAAAAACTGGGTAACTTCTTAATGCAAAGAATCAGACAAGACAGGTTTAGAGTTATTTTTTATAGTAAAGCAGCAACCTGATCAACAAATATGAGCTCATATTCTCAGGGTAAACAGAAGGAGGGTAAGTAGGAATAAGAAAATATATGGAAGCTTAGAAAGTAAAAAAAAAGGCCCAATTTCTTTGTGAATGAAGAAGGTCAAATTAAAATAGACCAGAAGAAAATTATAAGGCTAGGAAAAATGAAAGCATACAGCACCTGGTTCACCCTTCTGTCCAGCTGGCCCAGGGATACCATCTTGACCTGGTGTTCCTTTTTCACCTGGAGGTCCTGGTGGCCCAGGATAACCTGCACCACCTACAAAACAGATTACAGCAAGTTACATTCATCTTTTCAACTCTGTTTCTGTCCACATATGTCAATTTTTAAATTAAGTTTCAAACAATTCTTTTTAAAAGACACAAAGTACTTCTGAGACACTTCTTTAAATCATGAAATCTTATGAAAACAAATAATGCAGTGGGATAATGAGATAAAGAACTAACCTAATTACTCATTATATGAAACTTTTATCATTTTGATATGAATTTAATACATATAAGAGAGTAAGGTGTGCAAAGTAACAGGGTGTAATAGAGGACTGATATGGATCAACATACGTGATTTAGTTTGGAAGACAATAAACAAAATTTTTTCAGCCTGCCATTCTAAAAAAAAAAAAATCAGTGTCTATGTTCTATTATAGGGAACTTGAATTGACTTGTCCTAAAATGTAAGCCTACAAAGTAAGATCCTATAACATTAAGTAATTTTTATTCAAAGTTGTTCACTTTCTAACATAGAATGCTAGGTGAATGATCACATCTCTCCTTGAAATGTTTACAACTGCAAGTGAGTTGACTTTCTCAAATTGAATATGATAAGCTGAAGTTTTATAGAACAGCAATGTCTTAATTTTCATGCTTACCAACAGGACCAGGTTCTCCAGGAGGACCAGGATTCCCAGGAGGCCCACTAATACCTTTTGTCCCAGGAAGGCCTGGAGTTCCTAGAATAAAAAGCTCAATTTAAAAATAATGAAAAGTAAGTAATATCATGTACAGGTGCAAATTCTCTACGATGAATGTGATCATTCTGTATATCTAAAATGTACCAATAAAATTAGATTTAAAAATAAATTTCTATTAGAGCTGAAATGAAAACTTATAATTTATAGTGTTAACATAAGAACTCCCTCCAAAACTAGTAATTGCTGAATATTCCTAAGAATAATCTTAAGTTGTAAATGTATACATCCAGAAGATAGCATTATTATACATTCATAAACATAGAAATAAGTACCACTAAAATAAAAAGAAAGAAATAAGTACCACTACATTATACTGGTACAATTTATATAATTTTATAATAATAACAATTTTTATAGTTTTAATACAGAATTTTAAATTCGTTTATCTGTCCTTAGACAGTCGGGTTATTATTGACAGATTTTACCTATTATTAAAGAAGTGGTTATGATTATTTACACAGAGGATTTTTTTGTGGATATATATCTTAATTTTTCTTGAGAAAATACCAAGGTTAGAACTGCTGGATCAAGGAGTAGAATTTAGAGAATGATAGCAAATGAATATACAGGAAGATAGAACATTGAAATGGAAAATATGTAGGTACATATAAAACTATATTTTATATAGTTTTGATATGGAGATTTGCTGACTTCATGGGGTGGGACATATTCTGTCAACACTTTATAGCAAACATTGCAATTAATGGTAAGATTTATTATCTCTACAAAAGCATATGAACACAATCACAAAGATTATGATATAGAAGCACAATTATACCTTTTTAAGTGTTTTACACTGTATGTGAAGTGGTATATAGTTAATGTAGCATGTGATAAATTAAAGAGCCAGGCATGGTAGCACACACCTATAATCCCAGTATTCTGGGATGCTGAGGTAGAAGGATTAAAAGTTTGAGTCCAGACTGGGAAATTTAAGGACTTGGTGAACATTGTCTCAAAATAAAATCAGGAAACAAACTTGGTTGCAGCTCAGTGTGAGGGCTGCGGGTTCAATTCCTATTGTACCCCAAAAAAGAATTTGATATGTGTATATTAGACAAAGAAGACTCTAAAGAAAAAAATTATTAAAACTAAAAAGGATTTCCACAAAGATGACCACAGGCTTAGATTTCACTATGAAATATTTAAAGTGAAAATGAGAAAGACAGAATATGTCCCACTCCATGAAGTTAACAAATCTCCATATCAAAATGTTTATAAGGATACTATGAGAAAGAAAAATCACAGAACAGTACTTCTCTCATAGCCATAGACAATTTAAAAGAGTCAGTGTAAGTCCAGCAATACTTAAAAGTCATATATGCAGTGTGACCACCTTGGAGTTTATCCCCAGAATATAAGAATATTTGGGAAAAAAAGCCAATTAGGATAATTCAGTCAACAGAGAAAAAAACAAGAGAAACAAATCTATTTCTGTAGACTCAGAAAAAAACAAAGCTTTGATAAAACTCACACTCATTTTGATTAAAAAAAGCTTTCCGTAAATTGAGAATAGGAAATAAATAACTTAATAAGATGCACAGCATTACGCTTAATAGAAAAACAGCAAACACGGTCCCTTTGAGTTTAAGAAAAAGATAAATATGTCAATTATAACCACTTCTATTAAACATTATTATGGAAGTCTTTGCTGTATAATTTAAAAGAAAAAAGAAATAAAAAAGATATGAATAATACAAAGAAAAGTATTTCAGATTTATTAGTTTATAGAATTAAAAAACCTATAAACAAACTCTTAGAATTGATAAATGGAATCAATGATTTATTTATATACAGATTCAAGATTTTATAATCAATTATATCTACGTAGCTCTAAAAATAAATCGAATTGAAAATGAAAAAGCTATATCATCTCAAATCTCATCTAAAGCCATCAAGCTTCCTGGGATGAAGTTAACAAAAGATGATGAGTTAAAAAATGAAAAGTGTGGCATGTTGTTGAATTAAGTTAAATACTTGACTAAATGGAGAGCTAACATGTCCACAGAATTGGAAGATTCTTAACACATCAATTACGTTCAACTGCCTAGTTCTTTGTAGTAGTCTTAAAATACTTGTGGGCATTTTCTGATGGAAATTGATAAAAAGATTCCCAGTTTCATGGAAAAGATTTAGATTAGCCAAACCAAGCTTACAAAAAAAAGGAACAAAGATTTATACTCGTATTTAAAAGCTTAATATAAATTTACAGGGGCTGGAGGTTTAGCTGAGCAGCATAAGTGTGGGGTTGTGAGTTTGATCCCTGGGACCATAAATAAATAAATTCACAAAATTCAGACAGTGTTGCAATGTCGTATTAAAGAAAGAATAAAAAAACAGTTGTCTTATGTACGCCCCATAATGAATGCAGTCATCACGTACTATTTTCTCTCATGTGTGAAATCTAAGGAGAAAATTTTAAAAATATAGATGACATGAAATTAGAAATGATATTGTTAAGAGTAAAAGAAGGAGATCTAGAGAAGAGGAGAGAGAAGGGAGATAATGCGGGTGAAAATAAAGTGTGTTATATTCAAGTACAAACAGTACAAAATGAAACTCACTGTTGTATAAAACTAATATGCAACAATAAAATTTAAAACAAATAATAAAAACTCAAATATTATAAACTTGAACGTACAATGTTAAACATTAAACTTTAGAAAACTTTAGTCTATTTCCACAGCTTTAAGTCGGCAAAATGTATTGGATATAACACAAAAATAACTAACCATGAAAAAAATAATGGAAACACTGGACTTTATCAAAAGTAACATTTTATTCACCCATTCACTCTTCCTTCCTTCCTTTCTTCCTTCATTTGTATTTATGGAGCTTGAACCCAGGACCTGTACATTGAGCTATATTATCAGCCATTTTTAATTTTTTATTTTATTTTGAGATAGGGGGATAGAAGTTACTAAATTGCCCCTCCTGCTGTCTCCCAGAATGCTGGGATAACAAGTGTGTGACACAAAACCCAGCTTCACAAATTTTTTTTTTTTTTTTTGGTACTGGAGATCAAACTCACAACCTTGCGGCTTGCCAGGCAGGCGCTTAAGCCACTGAGCTAAATCCCCAGCCCCACACAGCTTTTATTTGTTATACAGTAGCGTTAAGACAATGAAAGGCAAATTTCAGATCTTGTTCTGAAATTTTATATCGCCATCGTTATTTTTTATTGTTACTGTTGTCATTTTGCTTTTGTTGTTCTTTTTCAATTGTCTGCTTCTTGGTTTTTCTGGGGTTTTTTCTCTTTAAAATTAAAAAAAGAATATATTTGTAATATATGTATTTGGCAAAGGACTCACATCCAAACGATATAAAAAACTGCTTTGAATCAAGAAAACAGGTAAACTACCCAATCAACACTGAACAACAACAACAAATACTTGAGAAGGGCCTTCAAAAGATGCTATTCAAATGGCCTGTAAGTGTATGAAAAGGTGATTAATATTGTTAAACATTAGGAAGGAGTACATTAAAACCTCAATAAGACACTTCTATACGCCTGCCAGTATAGATAAAAATTAAAATGCCTGACAGTACCCCGTAAGTGAGAGAAAGTGAACAACTGGATGAATCATACATTATTCATGGGCTTGCAATTTATCAAAGTCAGTTTGGAAAACTGTTTGGTATCATCTACTGACAATTACATATGCACATATCCTATGATTTAAGTTAACTACTATGTTTTTGTTTTCAGGGAAATTAGTGCACATGTTCACTGAAAGACATGTAAAAGAATGCTAATAGCTTTTTTTTCATGTGAGTCCCAAACTGAAAATACCCAAGTGCCCATCAACGAGAGTATGTGAAATTGATTTTGGTATTTTTTTAAATGGATCAATACACAGGATTTATAAAGAACAAGCCGCTGATACATGCAACAAAATAAATGAGTTTTACAGATACAAGGATACCCAATGTATGACTATGTTTATATGAATTTCCATAATAAACAAATTTAATTGACAGTTATAGAGGTTACAGTAATGGTTATCTTGAGGTGGAGTGAGAGGAGAGTTCTCTGCAAAGAAGCATGAGTAAATTTTATCATGAGAAAGAACTATTTTATATTTTCATACATTTGGTGGGTACATCGGATATATACATAGAGCAGAATTCATTTATATTTTTGTGTACATTAATGTACTTTATCACATGTATGTTGTACTTCAATTAAAAGATTAAGAAAAAGGTAACTGAAGACCCACTCATCCATGCTACTGAGTAATTAAAAAAACCAAACAAAAACTAAACAAAAGCATGACTAAACATGTACTATAATAATCTAGTTCAGGCTATCTACCTAGCTATAATGTTAATTCTTTTTGCATGAATGACTCAGTCCTTGTCATCTGAAGGAGCAATGATTGTTCTACCAACACCCACCAAGTGTGTGCCTGGGTACAACTTTCTAAAAGAATCAGCAGCAAGCTAGTGCCTGGCAGATTATATTATCACCTATCAAAATAGTAAGGTCTCTTAATTGGTTTGTGGCTAGCAGTCAAAGATTGAAAAATGCTTCACCATACAAGACTCTCTGCCTACAGGATATTGTCCGGCTGAGTTGGTAATACTTATTTTATACACAAAGATATGTGGGCAAGGAAAAGATAAAGAACTAGTTTGAGGTCATGTATCTGATTGGAAAATAGAATGAAACTCTGCCAAATAAGTTTCTATGTACCACTGCTTAGAGCTGATAAAGAAAGAAAGAAAGAATTTAAAAGGAATACTTACCTGGGAATCCAGGAAGGCCAGGTTGTCCTTTTGCTCCAGGTGTTCCTGGCAATCCAGGCAAACCAGTAACTCCCGTAGAACCTTTGATGCCTGGGCTCCCTGGCATTCCAGGCAGACCAGGTTCACCCTAAAAATATGAGTAAAAAGATAAAATTGAAATTTTTACATGACTTAAATTGTATAAGAACATACCATTATTTGTAGACTTTTTACCATATACTAGCATTCTACAAAGTCCTTTACATAAATTGCTGCATTTAATTATAACAGCGCTGTGATTTAGATTTTGTCATCTCCACTTATAAATGAGAAAATCGCATCTTAGAGAAGTCAAGTGTAATGTCATTAGTTAAGTGGCAGAATTAATTTGAAGCAAAAGGGCATGAGCCCAGAGCTCATGCTATTTCCATACTATACAGATGCATAATTCTCATTAACTCCTAATGACCCTATTAGGAAAATACTGTTTTTATCTCCATGTTACAGTGACACAAACTGGTAACTAGTGGAATCGAATTGGAAACTTGACAATCTGACCTCAGAACCTGTGAACATCACCCCTGTTGTGCTACAATGCAATTCATTTACAATAAGCATGTCGACCAATAGATATAGCAAGTTCTATTATACAAGGTATATCTCTTAATGTGAAGAAGTCTATCATTTCTTTAGTAGACATTTAAAATCTCACTTCTATTATTAAGCCATTCTGGTCAAAAAGAGTTTAAATTTTAAGGTAGCTTTGCCTTGTTCCCCTTCCCTCCATTGTCTGCTTCCTCTCTCCTTTCCTTCCCTCTTTACCCCATTCCATTCCCATTCTTGTCCTTTCTTTTTTGTGCTGGGAATGGAATCCAGGGCCTTTGTACTAGCCTACATTCCCCCACTTTTTTAATTTTTAAGACAAGATCTCACTAAGTCACTAAGTTGCCCAGGCTGGGCTTGAACTTAGAATCCTCCTGCCTCAGCTGCTCAGATAAGTGAAGTCTCTTATACTTTGATGTCTATAGTGATTTTGTGTATGCAAGTCTTAATTCATCAATCATTTTGAAAGAATCTTTTGGTTAGATAAAAGTTACATGGTACTACTTTTGCTCAATAAATATTTGCATTTTTCATCTAATAGAGACTTAAAAAGTCAAATGCACTTTCACAGTTGAAATAAGTTTTGCCTAATAACAATGAAAACATGTACCATAACTCTGACTCTACCACAGTGCTCACTCTTCTTCTCATGGATCACTTCCTTTGCAACAATTTGTCCTTCTCATCAGTGCCACTTTTGTCCTTTGTTTTGATGACTTTGCCTTCACTGTATTCCTTGGAATCATATCTAAGGCTTCCCAAATGATGATTCTGCCTCCACTCCTATCGTTGGCTAGCTTTTTTCTATAAGTGTATTTAAATTAATTAAAATCTCACTTCTGTTATTATTATTTTCTATTTTGAAAAATGTTTTATCATTTTTAGTCAGGATTGATCCCAGGGCCTCACACATGTTAAACATTTGGTCCACAACTATGCTGCACCTCCAGCCCCATTCCCTCCCTGGACTTTCTTTTTTATTTGCCATTTTTATATTTTAACTGTCTGTTTTGTAAAATGAAACACTGGTTTATGACTAGGAGGAAGGCAGGCAACACAACTATACGCTTTCACTGTACAAATGCATGCCTAGTAGTCACACATAATCTGGGAGATGTGAAATGACCATTCATTGATCATGATACAATCTCTTATTTTTTAATTTTTTTATTTAAAGAGAAAAAAAGAAGAAAAAAGCAGAAATGTTACAGAATTTCAAAAAAAGGGTAAACAGTAAGAGATCACTGGTCGGTAAATTACATACTGTCCTTTTAGAAATAGTTGTTCAAATTACAAAATTAGAGCATACAAAGTAGACATTCAAGCAGTGAGACTGCAAACAGATCTGTTCAACAATCCAACAAGAATTTAGAAGGATGGTTATCAGTCCTATACACTTAAATAGTCATGCAGTTATATCTTTTATAGCACTTTCTATTTCCTCTTTTTTCTCAATAGCAATAATGAATTTTTTAAAAATTTTATTTAAAGAGAAAAAAAAGCAAAAGAAAAAAGTGGCAACAATACAGAATTCTAAAAGAAAAAAGGAGAAAAAAACACTAAGAAATCACTAGTTGATAAATTACATATTGTCATCTTGGATGTAGTTGTTCAAGTCACAAATTTAAAGGATATATAGTAGACATTCAAACAGTGATACTGCAAACAGTTCTGCTCAAAGATCCAACAAAGATTCAACAATATGCTCATCTATTTTACACACTCAAATATACACGCAGTTATATCACTTAGAGCCTTTTCTTTTCCTCTCATTTTTACAATAGCAATTACACATTTTTGTTTTATTACTCTTGTAGTTCTTATCACTTTTTATACTAGAGACACAATGTGATATTTATAAATATGATTCTTATTTATTTCACTAATGAGGATAGTCATGAGTTGTCTCCATTTACCTATGAAGGCCTCAAGACCATCCTTTTTTATACCTGAGTAATATTCCATTGTGTAAAAATACCACTTCTTTTTCATCCACTTTGCAGTGGATGGGCAGCTTGGTTGTTTCCAAGATTTAGCTATTACAAATTGTGCTGCTATGAACATGGGGACACATATATCACTGTGATATGAACTTTTCAGTTCTTCTGGGAAAATACCCAGGAGGGGAATAGCTGGATTGAATGGAGCTTCCAATCCTAGTCTTCTGAGAATTCTCCATATGGATTTCCATAATGGTTGCACCAGTCTACATTCCCACCAACAGTGGAGCAGTGTTCCTTTTTCCCCACAGCCTCTCCAACATTTGTTACCAGTTGATTTCTTGATGGCTGCTATTCTTTCTGCAGTAAGGTGGAATCTCAGTGCTGTTTTAATTTGCATTTCTCAAATGACCAGTGATGGTGAACATTTCTGCATGTATTTATTTGCCATTTGTATATCTTTCTCTGAGAACTGTGTGTTCCTCTCCAAAGCCCATTTTTGGAGAGGGTTTTTGAATTTGGGGAGCTTGGTGTTTTTCAATTCTTTATATGTTTTGGATATAAGGCCTTTGCCTGAGGGGTTTCTGGCTAAAATTCTTTCCCACTCTGTGGGTTTTCTTTCCACTCTGTTGGTAATTTCCTTTGAAGTGCAGAAACTCTTCAATAATATGAGATCCCAGTTGTTGATTCTTTGAAGTGATTCCCGTGCAGTTTACGTTTTGTTCATAAATTCTCTGCCTACCCTATGTCTCCAAGACTTCTACCTACCTTGTCTTCCAGTAGATATAGTGTTTCTGTTTTAATATTTAGGTCTTTGATCCATTTAGACTTTAGTTTTGTGCATGGTGATATGTATGCATCTAGTTTCAGTCTTCAGCATGTGGATAGCCAATTTTTCCAACACCATTTATTAAAGAGGCTGTCCTTCTTCCACTGGACACTTTTAGCCCCTTTGTCAAATATCAGGTGGCTGAGTGTCTTTGTAGTTGTGCTTGCACCTTTTAATCTGTTCCATTGATCCTCAGGTCCATTTCTTTGCCAGTTCCATGCTGATTTTATAACTGTGGCTCTATAGCACTGTTTCAAGTCAGGAATTGAGATGCCTCCTCCCTTGCTTTTGTTGCCCAGAATTGCCTTTGCTATTCTAGGTTTCTTCTTTCCAAATGAATTTAAGGAGTGCATTCTCTAGATCTGTGAGGCATGTCAATTGTATTTTGATTGGGATTGCGTTAAATCTGTATAACAGTTTTGTGAGTATGGCCATTTTCATAATGTTGGTTCTTTTTAGACAAGAGCGAGGAGTATCCTTTCATTTTCTAATATCTTCTTCAGTCACCTTTGTCAGTGTAGTATAATTTTCAGCATATAGGTCTTTTACAGTTTTAGTTAGGTTGATTCCTATGTATTTCATTTTTTTAGATGTTATTGTAAAGGGTGATATTTCCATAATTTCTCTCTCAACGAGTTTTTTGTTTCTGTACAGGAATGCTTTTGATTTTTGAGCACTGGCTTTGTATCCAGCTATGCTGCTAAATTTATTACCTCTAGTAGTATTTTAATGGAGTTTTTGGGGTGTTATATATAGAGTACCATGTCATCTGCAAATAGTGATAATTTAACTTCTTCCTTTCCTATCTTTATTCCTTTTATTCTCTCTCTTGTCTGATTGCCCTGGCTAGTGTTTCCAGAACTATGTTGAAAAGGAGTGGTGATAGTGGACATCCGTGTTCCTGATTTTAAAGTGAAAGTTTTCATTTTTTGTCCATTTAGTATAATGTTGGCTGTTGGTTTATCATAGACGGCCTTTACAAAGTGGAGGTAGACACCATGTATTCCGAGTTTCTGCACGGCTTTTATCATGAACGTGTGTTGGACTTTGTTAAAGGCTTTTTCTGCATCTATTGAGATGACCATGTGGTTTTTGTTTTGGGCTCTGTTGATGTGGTGAATTACATTTATTGATTTGCATATGTTAAAGCATCCTTGCATTCCTGGAATCAACCCCACTTTGTCATGATGTATAATCTTCTTGTTGATTTGCTGCATTCTTTTTGCCAGTATTTTGTTGAGAATCTTTGCATCAATGTTCATTAGTGAGATTGGCCTATAGTTCTCTTTTTTGGTTGGATATTTCTCTGGTTTTGGTATTAGAATAATACTTGCATCTAGGAATGATTTAGGGAGGATTGCTTTCTTCTCAATGTCATTGAAGTGTTTAAGGAGTATTGGCATCAAATCTTCTCTAAATTTCTTCTAGAATTCCACTGTGAATCCATGAGGACCTGGGCTTTTCATTGTTGGAAAGTTTTTAATTGTATTTTCAATTTCAATAGCTGGTATTGGGTTGGTCAGAATTGCTATATCTTCTTGGTTGAGCTTTTGTAGTTCATATGTTTCTAGAAATCTGTCCATTTCCTCTGTGTTTTCCACTCTATGTGAGTAGAGATTTTCAAAGTAGGTATTCATGATCTTTTGAACTTCCATGGGATCTGTTGTAATTTCCCCCTTTTCAGTTCTTATTGCATGAATTTGGGTTTTTTTCTTTCTTTCTCTTGATAAGGTTAGCTAGGGGTTTGTCAATTATGTTTATTCTC
Organism: Hydrochoerus hydrochaeris; assembly: GCA_004027455.1. NCBI lineage: Eukaryota > Metazoa > Chordata > Mammalia > Rodentia > Hydrochaeridae > Hydrochoerus > Hydrochoerus hydrochaeris. The sequence goes on from PVLA01004746.1 coordinate 65,436, forward strand.
TCAAAAAACAGCTTTTTCATTCATTAATTCTTTGTATTTTTATTTTAGTTTCAATTGCATTGATTTCTGCTCTAATCTTTACAATTTCCTCTCTTCTATGAGCTTTAGGTTTAGCTTGCTCTTCTTTTTCTAGAAGCTTGAGATGGAGTATGTTGTTTATTTGTGCTCATTCTGTTTTCTTGATATGACAATTTATTGTTATATATTTCCCTCTTAAGATCGCTTTCATTTCATCCCACAGATTACATTATGTTGTTTCTGTGTTTTCATTGAATTGTAGGTATTGCTTTATTTCTTCTTTAATTTCATCCGTAGCCCACCAGTTGTTCAAAATGTTGTTATTTAATTCCATGTATTTCTACAGGTTTTGCAATTTCTTTTGCCATTAATTTCCAATTTCAGTGCACTATGGTCCGATATTATGCATAAGATGATTTCAATACCTTTGCATTTACTTAAGAATGTTTTATTGCATATTATATGGTCTATTTTGGAGAATTTCCCATTTGCTGCTGAGAAGAATGTGTATTCTGATGTGGTTGGATGGAACACTGTAAACATCTACTAAGTCCAATTGTTCACAGGTATGATTCAGTTCTGTTACTTCTTTGCTGCCTTTCTGTCTAGTTGATCTATCTCTTTGTGATAATGGGCTATTAAGATCCCGTTATAGTTGTGTTATTGTGTATTTGGTTTTTCATATCCATTAGTGTCTATCTTACATAGTTGGGTGCTCCTGTATTTGGTGCATATATATTTATAACTGTTAGTTCTTCCTCTTGAATTTTTCTACTAACAAGTATGTAGTGACCTTCTTTATCTCTTTTAATCATTTTAGGTTTGAAGTTCACGTTGTCTGCAATTAGAATATTTACCCCTGCTTTTTACAGGGTTCCTGTTGCATGGAATACTGTTTTCCATCTTTTAACTTTTAATCTCTGAGTTCCCTTTTGGATCAGATGTGTTTCTTGTATACCGTATATTGTGGGATCATGTTTGTTGATCCATTCTGTCAGTCTATTTCTTTTTATATGTGAATTGAAGCCATTTACATTTATGGATATCGCTGATATGTACTGGCTTGACTTTGCCATGTTATGTTCCGGTTGTTTGCTTTCTGCTTTTCCCCTTATTTAATTGCTTATCCTACCTGTTGGTTTCTTTCTGTTGTTGTTTTGGGGATTGTAGTTAGTTTTATCTCTGTGTAGTATGTCTTTCATTACTCTTTCTAGGGTTGGTTTGGTGGACATGAATTTCTTCAGCTGCTCTTTGTCATGGAAGTATCTTGTTTCTCCATTAAATTTGAATTAAAATTTTACTGGGTACAACAGTCTCAGTTGAAAGCTGTTTTCTTTCAGGGCTTGAAATACCTCACTGTAAGCTCTTCTTGACTTAAGGGTTTGTGCTGAAAAGTCTGCTGTGATTCTAATGGTCTTTCCTTGGTAGGTGAGTTGTGTCTTTTCTCTAACAGCTTTTAGTATTCTGTTTTTATGCTTTATGTCTGAGATCTTAATTATTATGTGTCTGGGTGTGGATTTATGTTGATTGTGACTGTTTGGCATCCTATATGACTCACTTATCTGCATATCAGATTCTTTCCCCATGTTTGGGAAATTTTCTTCTATTACTTCTGTGAACATTTTGGCTACATCATTTGCTTTGACTGCTGCCTCATCACTGATGCCTATTCATCTTATATTGTTGCTCTTGGCATCATCTGGAAGCAGTTCAATTGTCACTTCATGCTGCTTTATTTTTAAAAGTTCTAGCCTTTCATGATCACTAATTGCGATCCTGTCTTCAAGGTCCAAAATCCTATCCTCAGCTTCATTTAAGCGGTTTTGCAAGATTTGAATAGAATATCTTGTTTCTTGGATATCTCTTTCAGTTTGTTTCATGAATTCTGTGTGTTTTCTATATTGTTCATTCAAGATTTCAATTAGTTTCCCATGCTCCTATACTTTTTTCTCAATTTCTTCTTTAGCCTCACTCAGCAACTCCTTTACTAAGGTTATTTCTGTCTTTACGTGGGAGAGTACTTCTAATTTGATTTCCTGTATAGCCTCATGGAATTGTTTTTTTATTTTGCTCACTATCTTTTCAGAGGTTCCTGGTATGTTACTTTTGGGGTCCTCTATTGCAATATCTCCTGCACTTGCTTCTGGTGGACTAAATGTTTGAGACTGCATTTTGCTTTTTTGTTTTGTCTTTTCAGTCTGCTTGATGTCTTTGTGTAGGAGATGTTCACCCACACTCTTTTCAGACTAGCCGAGGTCTTACAATTAGTTGGAGTGGGGCTTTACTAGTGGCCCTATTTACCCACTCTACACCTGTATTTTAGGGGCATACTCACCACACTGCCACAGTTAATCCGCTGTAGTCCAAGGTTCGCCACCTGGGAGCTAAATTCCAAATTTTTTCTGTGTGCTGGGATTCTGCCATGGGGCATGGTCATATCCTGAGGCTGGAATCTAGGTCCTGCTGGCTGCTTGACGGTGGCTGGGTGTGGCCCAGTTGGGCCCCCCATCCCTGTGTGTGGCCTGGGGTGGTCTTGGGATGCAGTGCATGGTCTCACTGCCTGGGAGCAGGCTCAAAGTCCCTTTCCATGCACTGGAATTCCGCCAAAGCCTGCAGTGAGGGCCCAAAGCCGGAATCTGGGTCCCACTGGCTGTTTGGCGGTCGCTGGGCATGATCCGGTTAGCCAATCTCTTATTTTTTATAGGGATTTATGAGTTGAGAAACTAATCTACCATGATGACTGAAATTTGATCCATATTTTTTGGATTGGTGTTATTTAAGTTGCTACAATTTTTATTTGTATGCATCAGAACTGTGCAAAGCAAAGACTGAATGCCTGTGCCTTATAGAACTGAACTACAAAACTTTACGTTTTCGACCAAACACCTTTCTAAAATCTAGTAATACCATCTGAATGAAACAATAGGCTATTTACTATTGTTTTAGGTCTCCAACCTTCCTTACTACATCTTCCTGCTTCCTATTGATTAACTAATAAATTTCTCATTTTGGCAACAAAATATACACAATCAGTAAACTATGTTGTTTCTCTTCCTCATCAGCCCTGCCTTTTCCAAAATCTGTCCTATCTTTCCGTTGTTCTGGATAAAAACTTGGGGGCCATTCTTGACATTACACTTTTTCACAAGAAAATCTTCTGCTTTGACCTAGAAAACATATTCAGTTTCCAGCCATATTTTTTAAATAATTTCCACTGCCATCACCCCAATCCCAAGCCATCAACATTTCTAACCGGTATTATGTAAATAGTGTCATAATTAGTCTGCCTGCTTTCATCCTTGTTTTTCTATTATGTATTTTTCAAGCAAGAGCAGTAATTTTTGTTTAAAACACATTAATGTACAATCAAACATATTAAAGCACTCACTCCCATTTTAGTCAGGAAGAAAAGCTCTTACTATATCCTACAAGGCCCTAGGTAATTTGTCCATTATCAGCCTGACCTCATTCTGCTTAATCTACACTTTCCTCATTTGTTTCTCTGTTATATTAGTTATGCTCCCATCTCAGGGACTTTGCATGACTCACTCTTATAATGCAATAAGGTCACTGCTCAATTTGTACAGATAGACTTTCCCTTAGTAACCTATTTCGAAATGTAACAGTTCCCAGTAATTCATGTCATCAAGTTGCTTTACTTTTTCTCTTGAGATTTATTACCTTCTAACATTCTATAGCCTTATTTATTTTGTTAAGTGAATGTCTCCTTGACTAGATAGAAGCTTCATACTGAGAGTGTGTTTCATTTATATTGTATCTCCAGCACCTACACATACTGAATAGATAAATGTCTTTTTTTTCGTTGTTTTTTTGTTTGTTTTTTGTACCAGGGATTAAACTCACGACCTTTCACTTGCAAGGCAGGTGCTTAAGCCACTGAGCTAAATCCCCAGCCATGAATAGATAAATGAATAGTATAAATTCATGAATGAACACCATAAATAATAAAACAAACAACTGACTGGGAGAAAATATTCACAACACATGTAATCCAAAGTGGATGTACCTTCACCATTAACATTATATTATAAATCAGTAAGAATTATATAAGCAAACTCCTTTTAAATGATTGAAGCAAAGAGTGCAAGTACATGATAAATTAGAAAGTAAAAGATCATATGAAGCATTACTTGTAATCAGGAAAATTCAAATATAAACAAAAACAATAGGTAATAAAAATATCTTTTATGTATTACATTGGTTAAAGTACAAAACTGATCATACTATTTGTAAAATAGGGAGAGAACAAAAACCTCCTATATTAATTATGAACATACAGAGATATTTTATAAAAAACATGACAGTAACTAGCAACATTATAAAGGAATATATATGTCACATTCCCCAACTCTGCTCAGAAATTTTTCTGTAATAATATTTACCAAACAGTCTTATGACATATGCAAAGATACATATAAAATTTTGTAGTGTAACATGTGTTTATAATCACAAAACTATAGAAAAATTTCAATGTTCATAACAGATTAAATTATTTCTGATGAGCCAACATGAAAATGCTATATAGTTAGAGAATATGGATTGTATTTATGAACAAATAGAGAAACCCTGCAAGGTTTACTTAGTGATTATAGCTATCAATACAGATGTATAGTGTAATTTTTTCATGAAAATAAAAAATAAGAAAATTCTTAAATTTGGAAGATGTAGCATGATTTCATATATCAATAACTAATGAAAAATGTTACCAAGTTTAACTGTAGTAATATTTCTATTTTAAGATGTATTAATTCCTGCTCCACAGATTTTGAATATAAAATCTGAGTGCTGAATGAAATATGATATATACATGCAGATTTGTGTACTGGAAACACTTCTGGAACAGTACATAAAGAATTGCTAAACAATGGTTACCTTGGGGAATAAGAACTGAGTATTTGGGGTTTGTGAGCATGTAGAAAAAATATCTATCATTTTACATTTGTCTATATTGATTGTGCTTTAAAACCAAATTAATATGATATTACTACTCTAAAAATCTAAGAAAACAAATATTTAAGTGATTGTATCCTTTGACCCAGAAATTTTACTTTTAAAGCCTGTCCAGTATAAATAATTATAAATGCGTCCACAGATACAACATATACTCAAAGAAAATTGTCTAAAAAAGCAAAAAAATGATAGGTTATAAAGCAAGGTATAAAGCAGTATGCTCACTGAAATACCATTTTTTTTGTGGAATCTCTATGCTGTTTTCCATATTGATTGTAGCCATTTACACTCCCACCCAAGTGGAGAAAGGATTCTTTTTCTGCACAGCCCCACCAGCATTTGTTGTTGCTTGATTTCTTGATAATCTTCTGGAGTGAGATGCAATCTCAGTGTTGTTACAATTTGGATTTTTAAATGATTAGTGATGTTGAGTGTTTTTTCATATGTTTATTTCTTGCTTGCATATTTTCTTCTGTGACATGTCTCTGTTTCTGGTGCCAATTTTTGGATTGAGTTTTTAAATTTGGGGAATTTGATATTTTTGAGTTCTTTATATATTCTACATTTTCTCCTTTGAGAAACAATTGATAAATATTTTTTTCCTATTGTGTGACTTGTCTCTTTACTCTGTTGGTTTCTTTTGTACAAAAGCTTTTTAGTATGATGAGATCATGGTTGGTGCTTCCTTGTAGTATTTCCTGTTGGTTCTTTGAAAGATTATGTAAATAGACAAACAGCCAACCTTATTGAAAAAGAAAAGACTCAAATTCATGCAATTAGGAATGAAAAAGGTGAGATCACAACAGATCCTGCATAAATCCAGAGGATCAATACCTAATTCAAAAACTTGTGTTTTTTTTCTTTCTTTCTTTTGTCATTTAGAGACAGGGTCTTACTATGCAATTCAGTCTGTCCTTGAGCTCACTTTGTAATGCAGGCTGGTCTGGAACTCACAACAATCCTACTGACTCAGCTTCCGTAGTGCTGATAGCAGTGAGCCACTACACCCAGCTAAAGAAAGAACTAGGGATTCTTGAGGGGTTTTGTTGTTGTTGTTATTTGTTTGTTTTGATACATGGGATTGAACTCATGACCTCGAGTTTCCTAGGCAAGCTCAGTGCTGCTAAGCTGTAACACTAGCCCCTGTACACTTAATAAGATGGAAAGTGCAGAAGAAATGGACAGATTCAGAATATACCTGAATTAACAAAGCTGAATCAATAAGATATAAAATTCTAAGTAACCAGACCAGAGGATCAGTAGTACAGAATAGACTATGCCGGAACAATACCAAACACACCGAGACACTTTATCTTTGATAAAGAGATTTAAAAAACTTCACTGGAAAAAAATAAGCTCTTTAAAAAATGGTGCGGCAAAACTGTATTTCCACATGCTGAAGATTAAACCTAGACCCATATCTCTCACTATGCACTAAACTAAAATTGAAACTGATCAAACATCAAAATATTAAAGCAGAATCACTAAATCTGCTGGAGATAAAACAGGTAGAACTCTTGAAGATATAGGTATAGGTAAACACTTTATGATACATCAAGTATTGAGAGGGGTGATATAATAAGAAAATGAGAAAAAAAGGCCTTAATTTTAGTTTTTAATAAAAGTACACATGACTACATTACTGGTAAAATGTAAATATCACAAGCAAATTTCCCTTCATTTCAATAAACTTTACAGTGTTAACTGAAGTTATTATGTAGAAACTTCCCTTATCTCTTTATAAATCAGTCAACTGGCCAATTAAACTGTAGTCTATTTGCATGCTATTAAAAGGAAATTACTTTTAGAATATAATTCAGTAAATTCTTATTTTAACGTGAAATAAAACACTTGGTAGTAAATTCGTGTTGACTGCAATGGTTCAAAATAAGATCTAAGTTTGATTACCTGAGAAATGCCATAGAAGTTTTCACTGACTAACGATATAAAGGAATATTTTAAACTGAATTTAGAGAGCTTCCTCAGATGATAAGAATACTGCTATATTTCCATTAATTGCTAATGTTACGTTGAAAATCTTTTCATATTAATAACAATATTAGGGAAACGACTCACAACCGTATCTGTAAAAATGGTAAAATGAAACAAGGCAAAAACATGTCTTCTGTTTACTGAAATATACTCAGAGATTAGGACACAATAAAAGCCAAAAAGCCAAAAGGGATTTTTCCATTTTTTTTTACTTGACCCATACCATAAGACATATCTTCTGTCATAAAAGAAGAAATCTCTTACCCAGAATATGCAATTTCATTGCATAGTTTTTTAATGAAGAATTAGTAATAAACACAATATTAAATAAAAATTACAATTACTGAGATGTATGATTAGTATGTGATTACCTTTGGGCCAGCAAGACCTGGAAGACCAATGCCTGAAATGCCAGGGTCACCTTTATCTCCTTTCTCTCCAGGTACTCCTGGAGATCCAGGTTGTCCAGGAACTCCAGGAGGTCCAGGGAGTCCTTCCACACCTTGAGGACCTGTTGAAATATTTGAAAAAATATTCTTAGGTTTCAAATATATCTTAGTTATTGAACATCTGCCTAGCATTCTACCACGTGCAAGGTCCTGGGTTTGATCCTTGGTACTGCTGAGACTAGACGTGCAAAAGCCTTAGGTTCAATACCTTGTGTCACAAAAAAAAAAATCTTCACTTGTGGTACATCTAAGATATATATGAACAAGTAGAAAGGTTTTTAAAAAAATCACAATTCAGAATACCCTTGAATTTTGAGTTTCATAATCAGGAATATATATAAAAACTGATTTTAAGGATGTTTAATGAAAAGGATACAGCTGGAGAAAAGATATGTTTGAAATCTAACTTTAAAATTTCTAAATCTCTATTCATTAGTACTCACTTCAAATATTTTCATAACAAGAGGTCTGATCACTTAAGACATTGCCTCAGTTCAATTCCACCAACACCGTCTGTTTGGTTGTCTCTTTTAGTAGTGCTGGGGTTCAAATATAGGGCCTCATATATGCTAAGCAAGTGCTTTACCACTGAACTACATTTGTAGGCTCTTTATTAGTTTCTATTCTAATAAAAGCAGTGTTAATTACCTTCCCTTATTGATACTAATATCTAGGAGTTTTTTTTAGCACCCACCTGGTAAACCCATATCACCTATGTTTCCTTTAAGTCCAGTAGGTCCTGTAAGTCCTGGCGGGCCAGGGAAACCAGGGTCGCCCTTGGGACCTAAAAAAATCAAATTGGTACAATTAAAGCAAGCAAACACCAGTGTAGATTTGGATGAATTAAATCTTAATATATGCTGGGAGTGGTGTTGCACGCTATAACCCCAGCACTCAGAAGGCTGAAGCAGGAGGATCATCGCATGTTCAAGACCAGAATGTGCTACAAAGTGAGCTTGATGTCAGCCTGAACTGCATAGTGAAACTCTGCCTCAAAAAACAAAACAAAACACAACACAACACCTAAACCTTAAAAAAATGTGAATATATGACTAAGGTACACAGATGCAACTGAACATGAAACAGGAAAAAGATACCTAAGAAATCTCCTTAGGAACATTTTACAATATAGTTATGGTAATACAGGTCTTACAATACAACTTTATTGAAGCAAGAAAAAACTTTATCAAGATACTTTCTTTCTTTTCCTAAAACAATTCAAATCATCTGAAGTGCTATATTTTACATAAGTATAACTGCCCGTACTGTTAAATATGTTTATAAAGATTCAGAAATAGTGTTTTTATGTAGAACCTAATTATAAGAGACCAGGAACAGCAAAGGTGGAAACCTTTCATGATATAATGCTAGTACATTAAGCCAGAGAGAGATAAATGTTGATGTTACAGGTACCAGACAATCACGGCTGCCTGGCATGTCTACTCTACACATTCTTCTTAGGACATCCATGCCTGAGTTCTCTGATGTCATGCAGGTACTTTTCAAGAACCTTACTGTTACCTTCTTTCACAATGACTTTTAAACTGGGGAAGAGAATGCTAAAGATGTGGAGAGACAATGAGAAAATTTCTCTTTCTGACTACATCAAAGCTACATAGTATATAAAAGCAAATAAATGAATTTCGGGGCTTTTACAAGGATGAGAAAAGCCTTTATTTCATTATGGATCAAATGAAAAGAAAATGGCTTAAGTAGCAATAAAGAGTTTTGTGTAGAATAAGAAAAAAAAATAACTGATCACCATAAGGGTGATTAATGCTATAACAGACTACACAGGGAAGTTGTAAGGTTTTTAATCCCTAGAAAATGTTTAAAAAATAGAATTGGCAGCTATCTGTTATTGCATGGATTAATAATGCACTTTTTTGAAGGCCAAAAAAAAAATACCTGGAAAAAGAAAAATTATTCAGAGTCCCACCAGGTAATTGTCTTATTTATGTATGTTGCAATGATGTGACAAAGCACAGTATGTAATTTGAATCATACTTGTGGGTATACACTGCTGCCAAAAGAGAAACTGAATGAATAAAACAAAACACCTCAGAAATCTTGTCTGCTGAAACTTTAGCTCCTTGGCAAATTTTCTGTCAAAGAGAAGTGCCATACTTTAGTTGCTATTCAAGCATATTCCTATGACCAAATTCAAAACATCAAAAAATATGCATATACATAATTACTTTTCAGCATCAGCTATCCAAAAGCTACAAGTGGTCTATCTTGCCTACCTGGTAGTCCTGGTAGTCCAGGTTGTCCACTCAGTCCAGGTTGCCCTGGGTCTCCAGGCAAACCCTGATAGCCTTTTGGTCCTAAGACTCCAGGAACACCTTTCAAGGATGAGTAGGAGAGACAAGTTACACAATTGTTAATCCATCAAGCGATTGTGATAAAACAAACTATTCAAATTTTGAACCATACATAAAATAGAGGAATTGGTGATATTCTAATATGGTACAAGCCATTAGTCCTGCACTCATACCAAAACCTGTTACATTTTTATTTACCTAACACCAAGAAGTACAGAGCACTTAATGAAGTCACTTTTTTCTTTAGTCCTCAGCATTCTCACAATGAAAAATTCCTAGGCTTTATTTTTAAATTCTATGACTATTTTGTACCAGGAAATCGAATTCATGATCTGCTTGCTAGGGCAGGCACTTATGCCATTGGGCTATATCCCTGGCCCTTCTATGACTTTCTTTAATAGGGCTACAGTAAAGTCAATTGCACAATTCTGCCTCGATCATACAGAAAGTATAGCTGAAAGAGAAAAGAGGACTTGCAAGAGATAAGCCAAGGAAGGTAGTTCATTTCAGCCATAATAAAAATTAGTATCTTTTGTGACTGCACAAAACTGCAATAGTTCAAACATTTTTGAGGACAGTTACCACCAAGTCTTGCTCATTGGGAAAAGAAACATCTGTGTACATAAACACACTCTCATGTATACAACTGCCAATATTAATGGTTAGGACACAAAAAGAATTACAAATTTCCTACAAGTGCCAAAGTAAATGCTAAAGTTATTATTGTTTGAAAGACTATATAGCTTTGCCTGTAAATGCTTTTTAAAAAATATTTTCTGGGGCTGAGGATTTAGCTCAGCAGCATAAGAGCTTGCCTAACAACCATGTGGCCGTGAGTTTGATCCCTGGTACCGATTTAAAAAAATTATTTTCTTTACATGGTCTGTATGCTGATTTATGTTTATCTGTATGTTGATGCTTTGTTCTGAACATGTTACACCTCAATAAAAAATAATTTTTTAAATTAAAATAGTCTCATGTACTTCATTCCTTATTTAATTCTAATAAAACAAATAAAACAACATAGTTGTTTCCTATACATGACTCAGGAGTTCCTCCAGTGCTGAGAATGGCTACTTATAGCCCAAGACTTCTTTTATTCTGCCCAAGCAGACAACAGGGAACTATGTCTTGAAGCCAAGTATTATATGAATATTAAAACACTTCACTACAACAATGCATCTGTCATCCAAATCTGGCTTCAAGGGAAAACATGAAAAAGACCAGCAAATTTCCTAAACAATGAAATCTGTTTTCTTTTTCTGTCTTTTTGAGACAGGGTCTCGCTATGCAGTTCGGACTGGCCTTGAGCTCACTTTGTAGCCCAGGCTGGTCTAGAACTCACAACAATCCTCTTGCCTCAGCCTCCAGAGAGCTGGGATTACAGGCGTGAACCACTACACCCAGCGAAATCTGTTTTCTAAGCAATTGTGGTTATATATCCTTTTCTCTCTACTGTTATCGTGTACTACTTCCTGAATGGTTTGAAGGTGACTGCCTAAGTCTGTTTTAAAACCTCATAGCTCAAGATAGGTAGACAACATAGAAAACATTGAAACAAAAATTATGGGTGCAGCAGTATGAATCAAGTGAAAATTAATATTCATTACCAAAATTTGATGCACGTAATACCTTTTGTTAATAAATCCTGAATAACAAGTTAATTTTCATATAATTTTAAAATTAAACTTCAGGAGCTGGGGGTGTAGCTCAGGGGTAATAAATGTGCTTAGCATTAACAACACCTATAAGTTAAACTTCCAGCAACAAAAGAGAGCAAAAATGTAGACATACTGGAAAACAGTATTTACAAATATGTAATTACACTCACTCACCTGGTAAGCCAGGTTCCCCCTTTTCTCCTTTTGAGGCCAGGAGATTTGGGTCCATTGGTCCAGGAGGACCTGGAAGACCAGGTTCTCCTTTACCACCTTTTTCTCCTGGAGGACCAGGAAGTCCTGGGTGACCTGGTAAGCCATTATCACCTAAAATCAACATGTATGGGGAAGACATTACAGATCAGATTTTATCTATCACAATTAATAAATATAAAGATTATTTATATAATTGAGAGTTGTGTGGGCTTATAGCCCCCAAAACATATATGCAATTTAAGTTATTATCTATAAATTACTTAAGTACATTCACACTTTAAAACTCAAATAACGATATCTCTTCTTTCTGGATTTCTCTGACCAAAAAACATTTTGTTTAGTCATTATATTTTCGAGGTAAGCATTTATCATATTTTACATTATCCAAACTAAGTAGGCCACAAAATTTAAAATGCCATGCCACATAGAAACAAAATACTACATAGTATTCATTTTAAAGTAGTAAAATAAATATATTCTGTGTAATATAGAGTAACATTTTTTTTTCTCTCTTACATATTAGTTAACAAACTCCAAATACTACCTTTAAAACCAGGAGCACCATTCCTGCCAGGAATTCCCAAAGGTCCTGGTGGGCCTGGAGGTCCCATCATACCCATCTCACCTTTGGTACCTTTGAAGAATATCAACAAATAACATTTGCCTCTTTTGATATTAAAGAGATAACAAGTAAGTTTTAATACATCAGCTGGAAAACTATCACAGAAACTTAGCACTCAATATTGCAAATATGCAGGAATATGGATGCTCATTATGGCAACTAATTTCCAAAAATGAGTCCCAATGAAGAATATTTACCAATAGCCCTCTCCCCTGGAATCTAGGTTGACCCTGCTTTATCTTTAAGTAAACAACACTACAAAACCCTCAAGCTAGATCACAAGAAATCTTGCAGCTTCTACCTGGGGCTCCTAAAACACTCACTTTTGGTTTCTGAGATTCTTTCTCTTAGAAGCCAGCTGCCATGGAAGTATAAAAACTATCCTGATACTGTGATACTGTGAGAAGTACAAGCCATATGAAGAGGCACTATGGCTGATGAGAAGCCATGTGATCCAAGGAACACCCAAGGGGCAGAGACCCTCCATTGAACAAGTACAGCTGCGGACCTAACTACCTTAGTTGGGGTTATATGGGTTACAGATAAGTAACACAGTATTCCCTTGATTTTTGATGGCAGAATCTTGAGGAAAATAAAAATGTTGGCTTAGCTATTGAGGCTTGGGGTTCTTTACGGCACAACAATGTTTAAAAAGAATTCAAACAGAGAAAAAAAATGTAGTGCAAACATTGAATCGAGTCTCCTGCAATCAAAGTTATTTTAACAATTTTAACAGGTAAGTCAATTCAGAAAAAAGTGGGATGAGAAAAACTTATTAGAGTAGTATTAATACCAATTTCATGAGTCAAAAATAAGAGAAAATATTAAACAAATTACCTTGGAATCCGGGGACACCTGCTTTTCCTGGGAACCCTGGTGATCCTGGAGGTCCCATAGGACCAGGTGCTCCAGGGATCCCTGGATTGCCCCTCTCACCAGGAGGTCCTGGAACATCAATTCCAGGAGGTCCTGGGTCTCCCTTTTCTCCTGGTATTCCCTGTAAGCCTAGTTAAGACAACAATATTAATAAGCATCAAGAAAGTTTTACAGGTTGTATTTGATAACATCTCAATCTGATAAAAGCCACTTATGAGAAAACTACTGCCAACATAGTAAATTGGGAAAAACTGAAAGCTTTTGCTCTAAAAGCAGGAGCAAGACAAAAATGTCCACTATCATGACTCCTTTCAATACAGTACTTGAAAAATTAGCCAGAACAATCAGGCAAGAGAAAGGAAAAAAAGGTGTTAAAGGACCAGAAGAAATCAAACTACCATTATTTTCAGATGACATGACTCTCTGTAAAGAATAGCAAAACAATTCTGCCAAAAGATTCCTAGAATTAATAGCCTAATTCAGAAATGTAGCTGTATACAAAATCAACACACAAAAATCAAGTGTTTCTTTACACCAGTAATGAGCTCATTGAGAAAGAATTTAGGAAAATTATACCATTCACGATAAGACTAAGAAAAATTAAGTACTTACAACAATCTAATCAAGGAAGTGAAAACATCTACAACAAAACTCCACCACATATTCTGGAAAAGGAGACGGAAGAACACAGCAGAAAATGGAGAGATATTCAATGTTCTTGTATAGGCAGAGCCAGTATAGTCAAAATGGCCATATTTGAAAAACTGATACACAGATTTAACACATTCCAAACAAAATACTAACAGCATTCTTCACAGAACTAGAGAAAACAATCATAAAATTCATATGGAACTAGAAAAGACCCAGAATGTCAAAAGCAGTCCTGAATAAAAAGAGCAAAGCAGAAGGCATCACAGTCATGGATTTCAAGTTACATTATGAAGCTATAGTGATTAAAGCATAGATACAGACATGTGGGTTAATGGAACATAATGGAGGATGTAGAAAGAACCCCAATACATTCAACTATCTGACCTTTGACAAAGCGGCCAAAAACACATACTTGAGAAAAGACAGGTCCTTCAATAAATAGTGCTGGGAAAACTGATTATTCATGTGAATAAGAATGAATCTAGCACTGTGCAGTAGCCCACTCCTGTAGTCCCAGCACTTGGGAGGCTAAGGTAGGAGGATCGTTGCAAATTCAAGACCAGCCTGGGCTACAAAGTGAGCCAAGGCCTGTCTGAATTGCACAGTGAGACACACAAAAAAAGAATGAATCTAGAACATAGACCCATGTCTCAAGTCTCGCATCCGGTACTTATATCAAATAAAAAAATATCTAATCTAAATATTAAAGAAAAATATTTAAAATAGGCAAAATTCTTGAAGACATAGACCAATGCAAGGACTTTCTGAACAAAATTTCGATTACACAAGAAATAGTAGAATCAACAAATGCTATCATATCAAATTTAAAAACTTCTGCACAGGGAAGAAAATAACCAAGAGAATTCAGAGATAACCTAGAGAGTGAGAAAAATTTCTGCCAGCTATTTCTCAGAGGACTAACATCTTGAATGTAAAAAATTGAGATGACCCAAAATAAAAGACCCAATCAAATAATAGGCAAAATAAAAATCAGACACTTCTCAGTAACACAAATGGCGATTAATTATATGAAAAAAGGTTCAACATCTCTGGCCACTAAAGAAATGCAAATTAGACAACACCAAGATTCTATCTTACTCTAGAAAGAATGGCTACCATCAAAAATTAAATAATAACAAATGCTGACAAGAAGCACAGTGGGGGAGGGGCTCTTCTAAATCGATGTAAATTTAAAGTAGTATAACTGTGATGGAAATCAGTATGGAGAACACTCAAAAACTCAAACTTGAAATTCTATTTGATTGAGTTATTCCCTTTCTAGGTATCTTTAAGAGTTAAAATCTTATTACAGTGCTGCATACATACTCATGTTTATGGCAGCACAATTCATAACACTTAAATCTTGGACACACTCTATGTTCATAAACAGATGAATGGATAAAGAAAATGTATTGATAAACAATGGAGTACTATTCTGCAATACAGAAAAATAGACGTGAGTCATCTGAAGTAAAATGGATGTACTTTGAGACCATAGTGTTCAGTGAAATAAATTAGACACATAAGATTGTCATGGTTTATCATATATGAGAAACATCAAATATAAAGAGCAAAATAAAAGATATATAATAGGAACAAAAGAGACAGATATTTTTCAAATGGGAAGGGGACTAAGAGACAGAGGAAGGGTGGAGAGAGGAAAGAGGAAGGAAATGAAACAAGAATTAAGATGGGTTTCTGCCCATGTGACATTCACAGAGTCATCATGGCAGTGGTCCAACAGGACTGTGAGACCACAGAAATAATAGCATATCAACTTCCTGATTCTTCTCCCCTCAGCCCAGGATAAATTTTTCTCTTCCTTTGTTGTGTGAGCCAATGATTCAATCAGCTGATAATATGTCACCTTGCCCACCGCCCCAAACTCCGCCCCAACCAAACCTAATAAAAGCCCACACACTTCTCTGTTCTGGTCAGAGCTAACTTGCAGTCTTCTGCAGCCCTCCCTGCCTGCAATAAAGGCCTTTCTCTGTTTCTCACTCTGTCTCTGTCTCTGTCTCTGTCTCTGTCTCTGTCTCTGTCTCTGTCTGTCTCTCTCTCTCTGTCTCCCTCTCTTTCTGTACCCCCCAAAACCTAATGTTATGTACAGGTACTAACTCACTACTAGGAATGTAATCATTATGTACTGCAAACATATACTAATAAAAAATAAAAACAGAAAAAACAGTTATCTAATTTATTTTCTAATAAACAGGTGATAGAACTCTGTATAAAAAAAACTCAGTATGTTAGAGACACTTTTGACATCATGCACACAAAATAACTGAAAAATCAAGCTTTAAGATTTTCAATCATATTTCTCTAAGACAGTGCTTGTCAAATTATTTGTGGTGAAATACCAATTTTTTAGTTGCTATTTCCTTATATATTCTTTTTAGGATAACATAGATTAAAACCATTAGAACATAAAATTAAACAAAGATAAAATACAAATTACATTTTTTATTATTATATTCAACAAATATTATACTATCAAATTGCTTTAAGTTTTGAAACACTTAACTTTCAATCTTTGTCCTGCTGTTGTAGACCAATAATAGTTTGTGCTTCAACACTGGTTCTTTGTCTACCTACCACTGGATTTATATTGTTGTAATGAATCATGAATGAATACATAATGACTACCATCAGACTAAGTCAGATACATGACCCCTTTGATTATATTTTGGCTTCATTTTACATGTTGCTTAATAAAACATTAATATTAGCTCTTAGTACCTTTTGTTTCTCAGTAATTCAATCAAGATTTTATAGGAAAATATATTACATTGCAAGTTTCTATAAGACATATCCACTCTAAAAATACAATAATTAAAAATATGTTTATGGAGAAATAGTTAAGTTAAAAACATTGTGCATGTTTTTGTTGTAGCACCTATCAGCTCTGCAACTTAAATGAGTCACTTACTGTTGGTGGTGTTCTCTTCTGTTATCTAGTAATAATGCCACAACTGAGTGGAAGCTGCTGGAGGCTTAGCCACAGGATCTAACCTTACTGTTAAACATAAGTTTTTATTTTTATATAAAAACAAGATGTGGGATTTGAAAATCTGTTTGATGTCATATTCAAGCATGCTCTTAAAATTACAGACTTTACTTTTGAAAATTAAAGAATTCCACTTATTTGTAATTGTTCAAATGCTATCATTTATTAGAAAATTAGGGCCAAGGGTTTAGCTCAGTGGCTTAAGTGCCTGCCTGGCAAGCACAAGAAAATTACTATGAAAAAGGGTGAGAAATTTTATACCAATGTATTTGTGAAGTACTGTGAAATACCTAGTATTGAACACTATAAAGGCTATATATAGATCACTATTTATTATTATGTAGTTATGTAGTTACACTCAAATAGGTTTTTTGGATGTTGAGTTTGAAATAGAAATAATTTGTTTCTTCAAGTATGTTCCAAGAGCAGCTTATGAAATAATCAAAAGAGGGCTGGGGATTTAGCTCAGTGGCATAAATACCTGCCTGGCAAGGGCGAGGTCTTGAGTTCAATACCGCAAAAAAAAAAAAAAAAAAAAAAGAATGGAAAGAAATAATGAAAAGAAACCAAAAATTGAAAAATTCTAGAGTAAGTGTTTGCCTTTCACTTTTTAAGCTTTAAGATAATGCTTTTGAAAATTAACTTCAATACTTTGTAGACTTGATGATCAAGAGGAAGAGAATTTTAGTTTAGCCACAAGTAGATCACTCAAACAGAAATACACTGCAAAAACACTCATGCGTTTAGGAAACAAATCTGAATATATAAGATTAGAACCAAAAAAAACCTTGACAAATAGAAGCTATTAGATATCAATTCACTATTATAATATACTGCGTTATGAATAATTAAAGAAAGTCATTTTCTCAAGTATTCATATAGTATAATCAACAAATTTGCCAATAAAAACATAGTAAAACATTTATCACAAAAATTATATGTCACATTTATTTTATCTCTGATCTTCATGTTTCTTTCAAAAATCATTTTGGAATTTAAGCTCCTATGTGTTAGATTGAAATAGTTTTATTTTGAACTATAACATGTCAGGTAAAAAGAAACAATTATTACTGTATAATTATGAGTAAACATTTTATGTATACACTGTTATTACTATTAGTAGTAATAGATAGTGTGGTGTACTTTTCATAGCATTGATCCTTGCCATGAATACTATCAGGAATAAGCATCCTGGCAATATCCAGCACCAAAAGTCAATCCAAAGGCAGTACTTGGGAGGCTGAGGCAGGATGATCATCGTGAGCTTCAGGCCAGCCTGAGCTATGCAGTGAAACCCTTTCTCAATAAAAGACAAAAGTTCTGCTGAAGCTCCTTATACAGACATGATATGGCTATTCCTTACAGAGGCTATATAGGGATAAATAAATATTCTAAACTTGCAACTAAATGTACTTGCTACTGGAAAAAAGGAAAATTTCAACAACATGTACTATCTGAGAGAATTACACATATACACCACACACACACACACGCACGCACACACACACACACACACACACACACACACTCTGTCTTAAGGTTTTATATCTCTCAAAAAGTTTACATATTTATAATATATTCTCCCTAAACTTTGATAATAGTGAATAATTTTGGGGGTTTTGTTGGTTTTTGTTTGTCTGTTTTCATTAACAGTAGTGAAGAATTTTTTTTTTCTATAAGGTGATTCAGTCTTTTACTCATACTTGTAAAACATTACAACATATTTAGCTCAGGTTAGGGTATGATCTGTGGACATGGAATAGAATATGCTTAACTGATTCTAAAAAGATTCATTAAAGCCTTAAAATACTAGCAAATGGTCAAATCACACAATAAGAATCAAAACCCTCCACATTTTCCTGTATTAGTAGCTCATGAAATGAAATAATTTTGTTTCTAGTCCCTTGACAATTTTCCTTTTGTTTTTGTGCTGTCAAGTGAGGAATTGATAATTAACTGAACCTTAATTTAAAAACATTTTCAATACAGTATAAACTGTATCGAAAAAGAAAAAGGCAAATAATAGAAACTCAAAAAAAGAAAACTAGTCAAAACAAAACCCAAAAAACATAATTCAAACATTTTGCCCTAGAGTCACAGCAATATAGAAACTCTGTACTCAGTTTTCTACTACAAAATGAAACACAAGTATACATAAAAACCTTACTAAAAACTGAGATTTAATATGTCACCCAAACATAATAACTCTGATTTATCACAACATTAGTAATAATGTCTCTGATTAACCTATTATTGAAATTATGAACAAGAATAACAGTAATTTTTTTCCTGTTAAGGTTGCTTTCATTGAGTTTCACATGTTTTGGTAAGTTCTTCTTCCACTGTCAATTGAATATGCAAACTTTAAATTTCTTCTCAAATTTCTTCTATGATTCACTGATTATTCAATAATGTATTATTTAATCTCTATGCATTTACCTACTTTTTGTGGTTTCTTTGAATGTTGATTTTTAGTTTATTCTTTATGACCAGATAGTATGTAGGGTATTATCTGAATTCTTTTGTATTTATTTAAGCATGCTTGGTGGCTTAGGATATGATCTATTTTAGAAACAGTTCTGCTGGTGCTGAAAACACGTGTGTTTTGTTGTTGGATGAAACACTGTATATCTTTCTATTTTAGACTATTTGTTCAACTGTGTGTTTTAACTCTGATATTTTGTGTTGATTTTTTTTTTGTCTAGTAGACCTGTCTATTTTTGAGAGTGAGGTACTGAAGTCCAGCACAATGGCTGTATAGGTGTCTATCTGTCCTTTTTTTTTTATCGGTACCAGGGATAGAACTCACAACAGCTATCTGTCCTTTTATGTCCAGCGATATTTGTTTTATGTTGTTTAGCATGTCAGGACTTGGAGCAGAAATCATTCTTTAACTTTTTCTATTGAACTGTTCTTTTATAGGATGTAATAGCTGTCTTTATCTCACTTGATCAGTTTTGAGTTGAGTTCTCCTGTGTCTGGAAATAACACTTCTCTGGCTTACTTTCTGGCTCCAATTGCAGAGTATCATTTTCTATTTTTTCGCTTTCAGCCTATGAACTTCTTTTTGGATGAGATGTGTCTCCTGTAGGCAATATATGGTTTTGTTTAATTACTTTTTCACTTAGATGTATATTTTGCTATAGGATTTTGGTGGAGCACACTCAAGATATTGGCAAGAAGACTGCAACAAATCATAAAAAGATCACATATCATGACCAAGTTGACTTCATTCAAGTGTTTCAAGGATGATTTAAAATACATGAATCAGTAAATGTAATACATCACATAAAAAGAAATAAGTACAACACATGATCATTTCAACAGATACAGAAAAATCATTTAACAAAATTCAGTATATATTCAATATAGAAAGGAATAAAAGACCTTATCTCAAAATGATAAAAGCTATTTATAATAAACCCACTGCCATCAACACACTAATTGGGGAAAAACAAAGCATTTTATCTAACATAAGGAACAAGAGAAGAGAGTCCACTCTCACTTCTCCCATCCAACACAGTTCTCCAAACTTCAAGCAGAACAATCAGGCAAGAGAACAAAATAAAGGGGATTTGTATAGAAAGGAAGAAGTCAAACTGTCCTTATTCACAAATAGCATGATCCTGTAGACAGTAGCCCCAAAAAGGCCCACCAAAAGACTCCTAGACCTAGTAAACAAATTCAGCTAAATATCAAGAGGTAAAAATCAATATGTAAAATGAATACTGATTTTGTACACTAACAACGAATCCACTGACAAAGAAATCAGGAGAATATTCCCTATACTAGTTTCAAAAATAAATTGGAATGAACCCAACCAAACAAATGAAAGGCCTTTATAATGAAAACTATAGTTCTTTGAAAAAAGAGACTAAAGAGGACATCAGGAAATGGAAAGATTCCCATTGTCAAAATGGCCATACTATATTGCTAAAATATACGATTAATGCAACACCAATCTAACTACCAACAGCATTCTTCACACAACTAGAAAATACAACTGTAAAATCTATATGGAACAAGAAGAGACGCAGAATAGCAAAAGCAATTCTGGGAAGCCAGAGCAAAGCAGGAGGCATCACAATCCTAGATTTCAAGTAACATAACCAACAATTAGAAAAACAGTATGGTACTACCACAAAAACTGACATGGTGATCAATGGAACAGAATGGCGTATATAGTCCTCCTTTCCAAGATGATGAAAAAAAGAAGGAATAATTGTCATGCTAAAAAGGGCCGTGGTCATGTGCAGTCCATTCACTGCACAAACTGTGCTTGGTGCGTACGAAAGAATAAGGCCATTAAAAAGTTAGTCTTTCAAAACATTATAGAGGCTGCTGCCGTCTTTGACCAGTTATGTCCTTCCCAAATGCTATGTGAAGCTGCATTACTGTGTGAACTGTGCTATTCACAATAAAGTGGTCAGGAATTGATTTCGGGAAGCCCAGAAGGACCGAACACCTCCACCCTGATTTAGACCTGCTGGTGCTGCCCCACATTGCCTGCTGGTGTTGCCTTATGTTGCTGCCAAATATTGTAAACCCAAATATTGAGTTCAGTCATCCAATTATTGTAGTCCTCTTAATAGTTTTCCTCACAATCCAAAAATTTTATTTGTAATCCCATGGAGACGTCATTGGAATCCCAGCAATTTAATTCCAACCACCAATGCAATCCATGGTGAGAGTAAAAACACCAAGACATATTCCAAGTTAAGGGTAGCCAAGGGGTCCTAAATCCAATCCTTGTGAGGACATGCAGACAAAGGCCTTGATCCTAGGCCTCTCACAGAATTTATTATCTTGTGAAGAAAAGGGGTAGCTCAGGGATGAGTGACAGTAAGGATGGCAGGAATTAAGTGAGGATGGCTTGTGTGTGGGGGGGAATTAGAGCTGAATGGCCAGGTGCAAGATTAGCATCTCTAAAACATATTAAGCACTGACATGATGCCACAAGCACAATTTTCCACCTAATTTCAACATGATGGGTGCAGTCAAAATGTAGTCACACTAAAAATATTGTATAAAATTATCTTCAGGCTAGTCACAGGTGTAGATGAAATATAAATCAATTTCATGTTTAGACTTGGTTCCATCTCTACGATATCTCATTATGTACAGGTAAATAATCAAAAATCAAAAGAAGAAATCCACAATCGCAACACACATCTGGGCATTGCGGATAAAAGATTCTCCTCTGTGTCATAAAGTAAGAAAAACACAAGCTTTGAAGTTGAATAGGCTCGGCCACCTGGCCAACATCTGAGTATCAAGTTACCCAGTTAGTGGAGTTTCAGGGAAGTACTTTAACTTCTCTGACCTACAATTACCTAAGGAATATTTTATTTTATCTACTATACTTTATTGCATTTTTAGAGAGTGTTTTTTAAAACAAATTGAAGGTTTGTGGTAACCCTGCATCAAGCAGATCTTGTAACACCATTTTTCCAATAACATACTCACTTCATACCTCTATGTCAAATTTTGTTAATTCTCGAAATATGTCTAATTTTTTTTTACCATTTTTATATTTGTTATGGTGGTCTGTAATTGATTATCTTTGATATTGCTATTGTAATTGTTTGGGCATACAGGTGTCTTGTGCTCAACAACCAATTTGTAAGTGCAAAAGAAAAGTTCTTGTAAAAGTCCTTCTCTAGTGAACACATGAAAGGTAAATTTAATTACATTTATAGGATCTAAGTTTTAGTGGTCTAGATAGGTCAGACCAGCCACAATATTCCCTGAAGCAAAAACTGAATACAGAACAAGGATCTAACTCTCAATTCTATATAGGTTTAGATGTGAGAAAGCATCAGAAGAAAAGTCTGAGGCTAACAGAAGTTTGGTTCATGAGGTTTAAGGAAAGAAGTCATCTCTGTAACATTGAATTGCAAGGTGAAGCAGCCCATGCTGATGTGGAAGCAGTAGCAAGTTATCCAGAAAAAAATCTAGCTTTCCATTCCTTGATTGATAATTGTATTAGTTCTTTGATAATAACAGTTAATACTGATATGATTAGGTGAATTTTATATTATTGTAAACCCCAATATCAAGTTCAGTCATCCAAGTATTGTAGTTCTCTATTTAGTTTTCCTCACAATCCTAAAAGTTATATTTGTAATCCCATTGAGAAGTCACTGGAATCTCAGCAAGTTAATTCCATCTGCCGTCACCAATGCAACCCACTGCAAGAGAAAAAAAACACCAAGACACATTCCAAGTTAAGAGCAGCCAAGGGGTCCTAAATCCAATCCCCATGAGGACATGTGGACAAAGGCCTTGACCGTAAGCCTCTCACTAAATTCACAAGAATTGATTATCTTGTGAAGAAGGGGGGTGGCTCAGGATGAGTTGACAGTGAGGATGGCAGGAATTAGGTGAGTAACTTGAGCTGGCTAGCCAGGTGCAAGATTGGCATCTCTGTAAATAGCAGAGATAAAGATATGCAGAAGAATCAATTTACATAATCCAATTTAGGTAGCAATGGAATTGTTTTGGGGAGCTATCACTTTGGTTCTGATATGCAAACTCTTGTGCCCCGGGAAGTCATAGCCTCTTTATTTTGAGTCTCTTACATTCCCAGAGCAATTTGCTTTAACATCTCCATGCTCATATCCTGTATTTATCTGTATTGATGGAGAGCACTATGCAAGGAAATAGGGCTGTCTGTTGGCTATAGAAATTGCATGTTAGCACCTCAGTTAGCCTTATTTGCAATGCTTAGAGCCACTTGAAGAGAGAAGGAAATATCCTAGCCAGCTTTTTACATATCAGTATAAGGAAATGGGTCTCCAAATAATCAAAGTCACAGTAATTGTTTTGGATTCAAAGGGAGTCACTGGAGTTGACTCCCACAAGTCATCTTTGGCCATCTGAATTTCCACAAAGGATTGAAAATCATGTGCTGGAGACATGATAGCGGCTTAAAAAGTTTTTGCTGAGAAAACTTGCTATCAACTTTCAGAAAAATTAATCTAGGTCCATATCTCTCATCCTGCAATAAAATCAGATTAAAATGGGTCAAAGATTTATATATAAAAACACAAAGATTGAATCTGTTGGATGAATAGGCAAAACTCTTGAAGACATAAGGACAGGAAAGGACTTTCTGAATTGAAAGCTCGTTGCAAAAAAGATAACAAAAATCAGCAAGCATTATTATCAAATTAAAAATTTCTACCCAGCAAAGAACAACCACCAATTGAATGACGACAAAACCAATTTTTGGTAGCCACTCCTTAGACAGAAGTCTGTTATCAACAATATATAAAACTCAAAAATGTTAAACTTCCCAAAATTGATGACCCAGTCTGAAATGGGTAATTAATATTATATGTTTTATCATATGAGAAACCCAAAAGTACAAATAATTTGAGGAGCAAAATAAAAGACAAAAGGAAACAGGGAGATAGGTCTTTTGCACATGGGAGAAGGACCAAAAGATGGAAACAGAGAAGTAAGAAGAACTAAGGTATGATATGTACCCTTTTATGAAGATAATCATTATGTACTACATACATGTACACAGTAGCAAAAATAAATTTTAAAAAGGATGAAATAAAATGGGCAATTGAAATGCACAGAAATTTCTCAAAAGAAGTACAGAAGACCACTGGATATGTGAAGACATATTTGGCATCTTTGGCTATTAGAGAAAACCAAATTAAAACAGCACTAATCAACAAATGCTATCAGTTGTTAGTGGTAATGCAAAGTAGTACAATCATTATGTAAATCAGCACAGAGATTTGTCAGAAAACTAAAAGTGGAGGTTTCATTTGACCTAGTTATGTATCTTCTAGGTGTCTTTCTGAAAGAGATGAAGGTATCATATTTAGTGATGCATGAATACCCATGTTTAGAAAGCAGCACAATTCATAACAGTGAAATCTTAGCTTCCTACTTGTCCAACAGTTGAATGGATAAAGAAAATGTACATATAAAGAATAGAGCACTACTCAGCCATAAAGAAAGATAAATTTCATTTGCTTGTAAGAAAGCTAATTGAAATACATCATACACAGTAAGTAAAATAGT
Source organism: Hydrochoerus hydrochaeris (assembly GCA_004027455.1). Classification (NCBI taxonomy): domain Eukaryota; kingdom Metazoa; phylum Chordata; class Mammalia; order Rodentia; family Hydrochaeridae; genus Hydrochoerus; species Hydrochoerus hydrochaeris. Next base: position 90,263 of record PVLA01004746.1, read on the forward strand.
TTATTTTTTATGAGAGACCCAAATTAAAATAATTTAGGGGCAAAATAAAAGATGGATGATAATAAACAGGGAGATACACTTTTTGAATAAGGGAAGTGGATCTGGGAATGGCTAGAGATGGGAAGGTGGAAGAGAAAGAGAATGAATCAAGATGCAATATGTGGGGAGAAGATATGGCTCAGTGGCACTGCAGCTGCATGGCAAGTGAAGGGATCTTGAGCTCAATTTCTGGTACCAAAAAAGAAAAAGATGCAATATGTGACTGTGCCCTTTCTCTAGTGATAAATATATATTATTACATATCACAAGCCTATACTAAGTAAAAAAGGAAGAAAATAAGGGATTACAGTATTTTTGAACCTAGTTAAGGTAATATTCTGCTTTGGTGATATAAATACAATTCATGTAGCCTTATGGGCATCATGGCAGGTTTTTAGAAAAGGTACCTCATGGGAGTGCGTAATGTCCACATTTTTTGAAGTATTTCTAGTGATGAAGGATTAACTTTAATTTTATAAATTTTATTGAACAATGTGTATTTCACAGGAAAATAAAATATCAATATGAAAATATTACATTTTTAATATATAATAAGTGAGTAGAATAACCATCAACATTTTCAATGTCAGCTATTCACCTGATCACAAGATCTAAAAAATAATACAAATGAATTCTTATGCAAAACCCTAAAATGACAACACAAACAAAATTCTACTGCACAAATCATTTTTGCTTCCATTATCACACTTAAGGTAGTCTTCTTATATATAACAACAGCATGTTCCATATGCAAATCTCACTCGCACAGAGAAAATGTGTGTTTTGCTTTGTTAAATTTTTTGGCAGGTCATACTTGTTATCTCCTGTGTCTTCCTGTTTTGTCAGTGGCTTCCTATTATACAATGGCCAATTAACAGGAAAATGAAATGTCAATAAAATAAAATGTTTAGAATAAACATTAACATTTTCTGTATCAACAGTTTGCTTACTAAACATAAAAAATAATATCAGAAGTAAATCGCTATGTAAATTACAGTGAAAAATACAAATAAAATGCACAAAAAAATCTTCACTTCAATTATCACACCTAAGACAGTTTTCACACATAAGAACAGCATGTTACATACACAAGCATGGCTTACACTGAGAGTACATTTTTTTTGTGTTTTTTTCACGTGTTTTGTTTTCCTGTCTTCTTTAGCAGGACATACCTGGCATCTTGTTATCAATTTCTGTCCCAATCCTGTAAGAAAATTTCTCCGTGATATTTGGCACTTGATATTTTCTTAGTATACTATGAAACTATGTATGCCTGATGTGTTCAGTATTGAATAAAATACAGCTATTGGCTATTCCTTTCTGTTTTGAGTGACATCATAGTTGCTGCATAACATGTCAATAACATCTGCTCTCCCTTTTGTTTGGTGGTAAATTGTTACCATTTCTGGCTTCATTTGTTTTGAGGTTTCACTAACAATCTTCCTTTGCTTGCTTGTTTGTTTGTTTTGAGACAGGGTCTCCCTAAGTAATTCAGGCTAGCCTTGAAATACATAGCACAGGTTGAACTTGAACTCACAGGATCCTTCTTCTTCAGCCTGTAATCCCTGAATGTGGGGATTACAGGTGTGTGCCACTCTGTCCAGCCTCACAATCAATCTTAGTGTCATGGTGTAATGTTGATAGTATCAATACTACTTTGTCTTTCTTCATTATATTGGAAGACATCTTTCCGAAATCCAAAGATTGTGCTATATATTTCTCTATTGTGGACCTACAGCATTTTTTTTCAGTAATCTCAGCTTTGTTTTTGCAAATAGTTTCTGTGCCAGTCAACTAGTATTCTTTTAGCAAATATAACATCAGTGGGTAACTAGTGAGCCTACTGTTCAATGTGACATTTGGGTTACTTTTTGAAATAGGTACAGCAAGTCTGTTCACAAAACCATATAGTTAATTACTGCATGAAGAAAGATCTGGTGGCTGATTTCCAGGATACAATTCTAAATCCAAAGTATAAAATGTCTTCACATCTACCAGGGCATGTATTTGTATACCATATTTGGAAGGTTTACTTGTAATATATTGTAGAAAGCTTCAACAACCACAAAGCTATATGAGTTATTTGTTATGCATTTGGGTGGTATATAAATTGCTTGACAGTTCAGAAGAAAGCTGTCAACAAATAAGTGAATAACAGTCAAATTACTGATTTTTTTCTTTCTTGGTGGGTTTTTTTGTCATCAGAACATAGACAATTTTGAAGGATACCATATCTTTCGAGGGTCATTATTCTAAAAACCTTAATGCCACATTGGTCACTTCTTTACAAATCTTTTAGGTTTCAATGATTAAAATGATAGAGTCTTGCTATAAAGTCATGTTTTTTGGTACCAGGGATCAAACTCAGGACCTTGTACTTACCAGGCAAGCACTTAAGCCACTGAGCTAAATCCTCAGTCCACTATAAAGTCATTTAGATAATGAGGTGTCATGATAAATGTATTTCTGAGTATTATTACTGATGCCTATAATTTTTTTTTTGTTTTCTTTTCTCTTTTTTTTTTGGAGTCAGGGTCTCACTATGTAGGGCAAACTGACCTTGAACTTAATTATGTATCTCACTGTGTAGCGAAAACTGACCTTGAATTTAATTACTCCTTCAGCCTCCCAAGTGCTGGGATTACAGTTGTAAGGCACCACACCAAGTAGAATGCTTTCTCTTTCATTATTAGTGTATTTCAAAATATCTTGTAGTATATTGTCCATTATAATTTCCAACACTGAATCACACAGTGTTGACATTCTGTCCAACGGGTTTCACACCTGCCAAGATCTTAATAACATTTTCTGACCTAGATTTAAAATTGGCTCATTCAGGTATGCATGACCATTTTGCAGGATTTTAACTAGTCAAGTATTTATTTTCACTGCTATGTTCTTCCTCATCTGAATCAAGTTCTTCATTCTGTACTGTCCTGTCCTATCTCTATCTGTCATATATTGCTAACTTCTTTGGTTTACATGATCCAAGTCCTCACTGGTAGCTGAGTCATCTGATGACTCACTTTCAACCTCATCCCAAAGTTGTAAAGGTGGATTTTCATGCAACATTGCACTGAACCGGGCTAATTCTACAAGAAAAATCAAAAGAAAACTTTTAATGAAAAATTACAGGGCTGGGGATTTAGCTCAGTGACATAAGCACCTGCCTCACAAGCACAAGGTCATGAGTTTGATTCCCGGTACCAAAAAAAAGAAAACAAAACAAAAAACAAAAACAAAAAAATTACAAATACATGAAAATGTAATACAGCACATTTGTGGGCAAAACTCACTTGTGTACACTTTGACACATGTGTATACACTTTGCCATTTGTTATATAAAGTATGTGAACACAAGGGTGCTTCCCATGTTCCTCCAGGGCAGCTACTGAGACACACAGCTGTTTATTATTATGCTAAAGTACATGTTTTCATTAGAAAAATACAGGAGCATCTGTGACCCAGTATGAAGAACTGATATGAATACATGTGCTTTACACAAAGTATGAATTATGGTGCATTCATTGTAAAAAAATGGTTTAAAAATAATTTCATATTAAGACTACATCTGGCATTTTCATGTTAACTGCTGTTAACCGTGTTTTGAATCTCATGGTTTAGATCTTTTATTCTATGGCAAAGTATGTACTTGTAGAAGAAAGAGATGAAGTTAAATTGAACATCATTACTTTTCTGCCTGTCCATTGTATCAGGACTGTATATGGTAGAAAGAAGTGGGTCAGGGACAGAGAACACTAGATGACATAAACATTTCATGATGTTAGCTAATGTTGAGAAAAGCATAAAGTATGTATAAATACATTTTGAATTTGTTGATGTTGACAGTAATGATGGTCTCCTCACTCTCACTCAGCTGTGAATTAAAATTCAAAATGCTTCCACAATTTCATGCACCTTTTGGAACTAAAAAAACCCCAGAAAACTAATTTGACTGTTAAGAGCTAACTCTCAAATTAATTGGCTTGGGAACTATTTAAGGTGATTAGTAAATCACAGTTTTGAAGATGTCTGGGTGTGTCATGGAAGGAGACTTTGGACACTATATCTTCCACTCCAGCACTATTGCTCTGCTTTGCTTCCTGGCTGCCATGAAACAAGCATTTTTGCTTCACCTTGCCCCTCTGCCAGAATGTTCCTGCATTTGAGCCATCTGACCATGGACTGATTGCCCTAAAACCACAATTTAAACCTTTACTTTGTAGGTGTCAGTTAATGTGTGCCAGTGGCAGGAAATTTTATTAATACAACAGCAGAACTAATAAATTCATTTTATTCTTTATGAAACAGCAGATCAGTCCTATAGTGGCCAAACCTAAAAACTGTGTCTCAAGATTTATATGCTATACTACTTGAGCAGGATTAATTTTTTTAAAAGTGCTTTTATAACAACCTGATTTAAATTATCACTATAATTTTATTATTTTTGAAATAATGACATGTTAAGAGCCATAAAAAATACAATGTGTTTCAAGTTGATTTTCAAAATACAATATAAATAAGAATAGCCTGCATTTTATAGATATTTTAGTTGACCAGGATTTTAAATTTTTCTGCATAATAAGTAATAAAAGACCTATTATAATTTAAGGCCAGAAAGCATAGTTCTATGAGTTCAAAACAAATATACACAGTTCTCAATTGTGTATTTTAGCTTTTTGATGTACTCATGTGAATTAATGAATGATTAAATGTTTCATATTTGTTTTAATTTTATGAGTCATTATAGTACCTACCAATAAATATAATGCTGGTAACAGACTTGCCCTTACTACACCTACTTAGATTAAAACAGTAGAATTCACCTCATGGAGACATCACAGAGGGCTAGATACAGCAGTGTTTATGAGACTCAGAAGATGCCAATCAAGCTCCATGCATACTTATAAATGGAGGAATATAAAAACCTGAACACAGGGAGGCAACATGAAGAAGCTCAGGAGATGAATGAATTCTAGTAACAAGTATGTTAGGAAAAAAGCATCAGGACTGCCTTTTGATCCTAGCACCACCTATCATTCCAGTTTGGCAAGCATACCATCTTGGGATATAATTTCCTAAAGAAGTTGAGTGCAGCTATGGATCCTAGGTTGCTACAAATGGTGCTCAGCCTAGGAGCCACTGCCCAGTGTCCACCTTTCCTAACTCTCTTCCCACTAGGGACGAATCAGTTTATGCAGCAGTTGATACACCCAACCTGACAGCCACAAGATCAGTGAACTGGAGCTCAGTCCCTTGCAAATACTACAAGTCAATTTTCTCCTTTTTTTAATTAAGGGAGAAGAGAGCACACTGGGAAAATTCTGACAGCAGTGTAGATAAGACTTTTTTTTGTTTTTGTATGTGTGTTTCTCTTTTTTTGTTTTTGTATGTGTGTTTCTCTTTTTTCTCCTTTCATCTTCTATTCCTTTTTGAAAGAACAAGAGGGGCACCATTGTGTTAGTAAGAGTGCAGGAATCTGAGCAACTGCTCGTATTAAGTGTGTTGGTTACTTTTCTCTCCTTGCTGAGACAAAATACCTGACACCCAAAATTAATGAAGAAAAGGTGTATTTAGCTCTGAGTTTGTGGAGGTTCCAGTCCATAGTCAGCTGGCTCCAAGGCAGGGTGGTGTGGCTGAGAAGCAACAGTTCATGGTAGGAGAAGACAGCAAAAACAAGAAGAGCCAAACAGGGAGGATTGCACAGAGAAGGTTCTTTCTGTCCCTTATATTGTATGTGGGCCACTCACTCTAGAGTGGGTGTAGCACTCACACCCATAGTCTCAGCATTGGACCATGAATCAACCACAAATCTAGAATCTTACCCTCACCCCGTGACTGTACAAGGCTTTGAGGGGACATTTGGACACAAACCATAACACTAAGTTATACTAGCTTTTCCCATGCCAGGGGATGTTTCACAAGATTAGCTATATTAGCTATTTGGTTTCACCATAAGTTGTTCCCTATCTTCCTGTGCCCTCTGCAATTTTTTCATTTATACTCCCTCCTCGCTTCCTTCCACTCATCACAGTCTTTCAAATTACATGAATACTATCAACAAAATGTATTTTTAATTCATCTTTTTCTCCTTTCCATTCTTCTCTGTCTGACATTGCCCTTAGGAAGGGCTAGGGGTTCAGCAGTGTACTAATAAGACTGCAGGAGTAACAGTTAATGCTTTTATCTCTATTTCCTTACTAGAAACCATGTCTAGAGTCATTTCACAGGTTTAGCTAAACTAGTTTTCTGGTTTGGTCATTAATCAAATACACCCAACCAATACCTTCAACGTCCTTCATTTGAATTGCTTCCCCCCTTCCTCTTTACCTACTTACCCTCTCACAACCCTCTTAAATCTCCCCTCTCTCTTGCTTTTATGTGACACCAATACAATCAGCAAAATGTATTTTTAAAATTATTTTTACTTCTACTTAATTATTTTTCTCTCTTTTATCTTTTTTTCTATCTTAGAATATAATATGTGAAGGATCTGTATAAGTAAAACACAGAATAAGAATTAATTATGGATTTAGTTTATATAGTATCTTAAATGCTACATAAAGATTATGTATCAGATTGTCATCCCCAAAAACTGTGTACAGAAGATACAAATACAAGCTTTCTATCAGCATATTAATTGAATCAGACTTCATTTCCTTAAATTCCCATTTTATTTCCTTCCCTCTTCTTCCTTACATTCCTACAAATAATCTCTCAAATCCACCTCCCACCCCCTCCATTGCAGACATAAAAATAATATCACTAAACTCCTATCTTTCTTCCTTCTTTCCTTTAATATTGCCTCTTTTTTCTTTTCTTTTTCCTGCACTATTTTTTCTCTTTCTTCTTCTTTCATTATATCATCCTCTATTTACCAGCCTATTCTTCAGCAGTCCTATCTTATTGACTTTTTGAGTTACTGAAATATGTGTGAAACTTTCAAACAAGTTTTAAATTATATGACTGATACATGCTTGCTTCTGTAGATGCTGGTAGTTGTTTCTTCTTTGCAATGCAGTGACCAGGACTAATTCTAATATTTGAGTAGGTTGAATAGGAAATTGAACACCAAAATGTAAACAAAGCAAAGGTCAGATCATAGGGAGACATACACTAATTAAAGACATCTACATGGTAAGAGGTTTTCTACCATAACTGATCTTCAACCATCAACATAAAAACACTAGAAATGTGAAATTAAGGGAGTAAAATGTATTCCAAAACTCTTATCTCCCCAAAAGACTATACACAGTCACTGAAGTGGAGGATGTTTAAGGCAAAGACTCAAAAAGAAAATGGTTAAAATGTCTGAAGAAATCAAAGAAGAAATGAAGCTAATGTGTATGACAATCAATGCCCTCAAAGCAGATATACCTAAAAATGTAAAAGATTTTATTAATAAGATATTCAATTAGCTTAAAGAAGACACAAACAAGGATATGAATATGCACTTTCATAAAAATTAGAGATTATGAAAGGAATTCAGAAGAAATCCTGGATATGGAAAATTCAATTGAAATTATGGACAACAGGAATGACAAATCTGAGGAGAAATAGCCAGGACCTTAAGAAAGTGTGATGTGGTAAATCATGTACTCAATGATACCCTAAAAACAGAAGCTAGATGCAACAGTTGCTAGATGACTCAAAAAAAATCTAAGAATTTTAAGTTAAAAGCAAAGTTAGATGACACGAAATTACAAAACAAATTTATTTGCCATAATCATGGCTGAAAATTTTCCAAATCCAGGAAAAGAAATAAATACCCAAGTAAGTAAAGAACAAAACACCCTAAATGGTCACAGTTAGAATAACTGGTCCATGAGCAACTATGCTCAAAGTCTCAGAAATTCAACAGAAATACAGAATGCTACAAGATGTTAGAGAAAAATTTCATGTAACTTGTCCATCAAATGAATAGCAGATTTCTCAACACAAACCTTAAGGGAAAGGATATCTTGAAGGGGAATTTTTCAAGACCTGTACCAAAACACAAGCCAACCTATACTGGAGCATTCTTCTAAACTAACAGAGAATTAAAGACTTTCCACAAAAAAAAGAATCTAAAAAGACTCATGACCACCAAAACAGTATTGTAGAAAGTGCTCAAGGGAATCCTAGACAAAGACAGCAAGTCACATTGCCAAGGAGCCTAGAAGAAAGAATACATCTAACTGGAACAGCAGCTAAAAAAAAGAAAAAAGAAAGGATCATTAGAAGAAAAATAATGCACTGATAGTATTTACTATATACCTTTCGATAATAGCAGTGAATGTAAATTATCTTACCTCCCCATTCAAAAGACACAGACAAGCAGATTGGATCAAAAACAAAACCCAATTACCCAATGCAACTGAATGAAGCTATCCTGCTTTCAGACAAAGTGAACTTGAAGCCAAAACTCATTAGAAGTAACAAAAAATTTCACTACATACTAGAAGAGGGAACAATTCAACAGGAACAATTGCAAATATTTATGCATCTAAGTTGGTGCAATTAATTTCATAAAATAAAAACTACTTGATATATAAGGGCAGACAAACAATAAAATCATGTCAGGTGACTTCAGTACTCTAGAAAGGCCAACCAGCAATCAGACAAGACAGAAATAACAAGGGATGTATGTAGGAAAAAGAACTGAAACTATTCTTATTGGTAACAATGTGATTCTTTACATAGAAGATCACAAAAACCCTATCAGAAATCTCTCAGAACAATTTTACAAACTGGCAGTTTATAAAATAACAATGAAAAAATCAATAGTATTTCTGTACATCAACAATGAAAACACAGAGACAGAAATCAGGAAAATAATCCCATTCATGGTTGCTGAAAAAAACCACCTAAATTCATAGATTTAACCAAGAAAATGAAAAAAAAACCTCTATAATAAAATGTATAGTATTCTAAAAAAAAGTGGTTGAAGTGGACATTAGAAAGGAGTAAGATATCTCTTATTCCTGGAAAGACAGAACCAAGATCATCAGCATGACCATATTACCAAAAATGATAAGTAGATTTAATGTAATATAAATCAAAATATCCAAAGCATTCTTCAAGGAACTAGAAAAAAATAACTTAATATTTTTATGAAACCTGAAGAGAATGGAACATAACCAAAGCAATCCCAAGCAATAAGAGCAAAGCAAGACACATTACAATACCTTATTTCAAATTATACTACAAAACCAGAGTAACAAGAAGAGCTTGGTACTGGCACAAACATGGCTACACAGACCACTGCAACAGAATTGAGAATGCCAGTTCACATCGTTTTGGGGAAATAAAAAACTGGACTAAGGGAGCAAGCCAACCTTTCTGTGACAGAGTGACAGATTACTTAGACTCACAGTCATGCTAACCTCCCCACTTAGCACAGTGAAGTGAGACATTTAAAATGGAGGGTAGGTGACTCAAAGAACCTGAAAATAGAACAGAGTAACTAATTTAATTGCCACATATCCATGCACTCACCTCCAGGGCCAGTGGGCAGCAAGATGGCAGGGAAAGAGAAGGCTTATGCTTCACAGACACTACTACTACTATTACTACTACCACTATCACCACCACCAAGTTACCTACTCCTCCCACAAACAGCAGGAATGATATATATGGAACATTCAGCACCCTACCTGACACTGCTGGTAGGCCACCCAGCAAAGTCTAGCTGAGAACAGAAGGAAGGGGAAATCGGCCCTGGAACAGTTATGCAGAGCAAAGTCAGAGACTTGGCAAGGCCCAAAGAGAGACAGAAGATACCCTTCTGCTCTTTCTGTGGGTGGGGCTGAAATTGATAGATATCTGTGATCAGAGAGGCAGGTATCAGTACCTGGACCAGCAGCATTTTGGCCAAACAATGGGCAAGGAACACATGTGGAGGGAAGAAAGACATCAGTGCACAATACTTACAAGTCAAATCAACCAAGGTAATTAGACCCATAAAGGTCTACAGAGGGAGACATCTGCAACTCAAAACAAGGATGCAAGTAAGGAGGGAGCAATATCCTCAAGAATTCAGATAAGCAGTTTTCTGGTCTACAGGGAGAAACTGTATGGCTAATCAAATCAGTGATACTAGTGCACAGAAAGCTGTGTCAAAGCTCTGGGTTAATGATATAATAACTGTGTGAAGGTTTTTATTTTTGTTTCTATTTTTGTTTTGGTTGTTTTAATTATTGTTTCTTTGATTTGGGTTATCTTGCTTTTTTATTTTCATTTTTTTTCTTTCTGTTTTTCTTGCTTTTCTTTTAGTTCTTGCTTTTTTATGGGTATTGATTGGTTATTATAATTTATTCTTTAAGGTTTTTGCCTTTGACATGTTGCCTGTTTTAGTGCTTTTTCTCTATTATTTTTAACTTTAAAAACTTTTTAGTATTTCTCCTTAATTTTAGTTTATTAGTATGTGTGAATAATCTAGAATATAACTTAATTGCTATTTACGTCCTCCTTCCTTTCCCTCCCACCTCCTTTTGCTAATCTCTTGATAACCTTCCACTTTTTGGTACATGTTCACAGTACAAAATGTTTGCATTCCATGTGTAGAGTTGATACATGGACATAAAGTATCTCAATACCATTTTAAATACCATTTCCTCTTCCCTCTTTCCCCCTTCTCTCCATCTCTTGATCCTCCAAAAAGTAAAGCTAAAAATAAAGTATAAAAGAAGAAAAAATAGCAAGTAATGAGATGGGTTTTTCTTTTCTGTGTTTTACCCTTTTTCCTTCCTAGTATTTTTCCTCTCTCATCTGGCATCCTTGCTTTCCCCATTTTGTCTGCAAATATCTAATGAAATAAATAAAACAGTGTCATTCAAGGCCATAATAGCCCTTAACAAAGTTGGATTTACCAGAGCCAAACAGAATTAACTACAAACACATTAACAGGCATTGAAAATCTCAAACCTCTCTCAATATTTAATTTCCAACAATCTGTACATATCCTTTCTTGCCTACACAAATACTCTCAAACCCACATAACACCAGAAGATTTCCACAGCTATATATTAAAAAGAAAACTCCAGAGTCTGACTTCTTGTCTATATTTTTCCCTGTTGACATTTCTCTGATGTTCCTCTCTTCCCATTGACATACTCCATTCTCTGTACTCTTCCTTTTCACATTTTTCCCCTCCTACACCCTAGTACAATATTATCTGTAAGGGATATTCATAAAAGGGTAAATTATCAAAGCAAATTTTAACATATTTGATTGTGTATGCTTATTTCTGTTGACATTGCTATATCCAGTGGAGAGTCTCTCTTTAAAACGCAATGACAGGTTCTGCCCAATCAATTTGAATAGAGTGAAACATAGACCATATAAGTGGACAAATAAAGCCAAGATCAATACATTACTGGAAAACAGAAACTAAAGAGATCCTCTTATCAACAACAAAATTTTTTCATTCTATCACAACTCAAATCTCAGTACCAAAAAAAAAGAGAATATGAAAAAACAAGCCACAAATTCCCTGCACAGATTCCCATCTCTCCCAAAACAGATCTAAGGAGCATCAAAGGAGAGCAAAGCAAGCACCAGATAGTCAATTTATGAAGAACAATAGAAGAGGAAGCAAAGAAACTGGGAGAGTTCAAAAAGGACATAACTTTCAAATTGTGGAATTAACATACAAAATAATCAATATGGATATAGGAGAAACAAACATAACATTGGAAGAGCTGACTCAGGACATTATTGCTAAATTGACTAGAGATATAAACTCCAAGTAAAGGTGTCAAGTAAAAGTTCTAAAGATAAAGAATCACATTTTTATCTCAATAGATGCAGAAAGAGCTTTTGCAAAAAATCAACATCTATGTAAGACAAAATCTCTGAGAAAAATGTGTATAGAAAAACCCTATCTGAGCAGGAATAAAGCAGGAGGCCCACAATCTCACATTATGAGTCATATAACCTACAGTGATAATTGTAGCGTGGTCCTGACATGAAAAATAGACACATGGACCAATGGCATTGGATAGAGGATTCAGAAACAACCCAAGACTCATTGTGCCACCTAATCTTTCACAAAAAAGGCAAAAACACATGTTAGAGTAAAGATAGCCTCTTTAGCAAATGATGCTGGAAAAACTGGTTATTGACATGGAGAAGATTAAAGCTATACCCATAAGTTTCCAAACAACAAAGTAAACAATCCACAAAGTGAAGAGACAGCCTATAGAATGGGAAAAACATTTTACCAGCTACACCTCAGAGAGAAGATTAACATCTGGAGTATTTAAAGAACTCAAAAAGATTGGATCACCCAGAATAAAAGATCTAATAAAAAATGGGCAACTGAAATGAACAGTAAATTTTCAGAAGTATTAATGACCAAGAAATACATGATAAGTGTTCAACATGGCTGGTCATTAGAAAATTGCAAAGCAACACTGAGATTATATCTTACTCCAAAAGAATGCCTATCACTCAGAAATCAAATAATAACAAATGCTGTTGAGGTGTTAAAAAACAGGAACCCTTCAACCTTGTCGGTGAGAATGTAAACTAGTAAAACTACCATGGAAATCAGTATAGAGTCTCTTCGAAAAACTTAAAATGTAAATTCCATTCAACTCAGTTTTTCCACTTGTGGGACTCTTCCCAGAAGAGTTAAAGACATTAAAGACATTACATTAGAGTAATCATCATATTTTTAGCAGCATAATTCATGATATCTAAGGCATGAAAATAGTCTATATGTCCATCAAGAGATGAATGGATAAAGAACATATGGTATTTATAACACAATAGAGGAATACTCTGCCATAAAGACAGATAAATGAGTAATTTTAAGAAAATTCATGCACCTTGAATACATAAGTGTAGTGAGGCAAGGTTAATAATCATATGGTTCTCACCTGTGAGAGACTCAAAGAGTAAATAAAGCAAAGAGCAAAATAAAAGATAACCAATAGAAAATAGGGAGATGAATCATTATTAAATGGGAAGAACACTAAGAGATTGAAGGAGTTGAGGGAGGGGAAGAAGATACAAAAGTAATTAAGATGTGTTATAAACATGTACCAACTACACACAATGATTACATTCATGATGCTTCACAAACATGTATTAATTACAAAAAAAAGAATTGAGAATGCTGAAGCAATCCCCAGCACCTTCAGTGACTTGATATTTGACAGAGAGGCCAATAACTTATGCTGAAGAAAAGATAGCATCTTTAACAAATGGTTGCAGGAAAACTAGCTACCTGCATGTAGAAAAGTAAATTTAGACCTTTATCTTTCAATCTGTACTAAAATAATAAAAGAATACATTAATTACCAAGATATTAAAGTAGAAAAACCAAATCTGCTAAAATAAAACATCGATGAAACTCTTGAAGACATTTGTATAGGAAAGGATTTCCTGAAGCGAACCTCAATTGCATAAGAAATAATACCAAGAATCAACAAATGGGCTCATATCAAATTAAAACATCTGCATAGCAAATGAAACAACCAGTGCAGTGAAGAGACAATATCTCGAATGGGAAAAAAAATTCTTCCAGTTACTCCACAGACAAAGGACTCATCAAAAAGTTACAAAGAAAAAATATATAAAGAATTCAAAAAAATTAGGTGCCTCAAAATAAAAGATAGAAATCAAAAGTGGTCAACTGAAATGAATAGACATTTTTCCACAACAGAAGTACAAATTTTCAATGTGTACATGAAAAAATGTTGAGCCTTTGTGACCACTAGAGAAATGCAAATCAAAACATTGAGATTCTATCATCAGAAGAAAATGTAATCATTGCAAATTCAAAAAAAGCAAAAAATGCTGGTGAGGCTGTGGAGTGGAGGAGAAAGAACATTTCTGCATATTTGGTAGCAATATAAACTAGTAACATCACTGTCAAACTCATTATGGAGATTCCTCAAAGAACCAAAAATCAAAATTCCATTGGACCTAGCTGTACCTGTTCTTGGCATCTTTCAGACAGCACTGAACTCATTATATTACAGTGATATATGCACACTCATATTTATAGTAGCAGTTCCCAATAGATAAATTATAGTAGCAGCTCAGATGGCTACCAACAGATGAATGGAGAAAGAAAATATACAGTATCATGGAGTAGTATTCATACAGAGAGGGTAAATTTAAGTCATTTATAGGAAGATGAATAGATCTTGATAACATAATTATAAGTGAAATAAATCAGATACAAAAGATTAAATATCACATGGTTTCTCTTAAATGAGGAGTCCAACATACAAATAATTGAAAGAGCATAATAAAATCTAGATAGCAAGAAATGGGAAGGTAGACTTTGTGAGAATGGAAAGGAGATCTAGGGGAAAAGGGAATAAAAATGATAGATAAGCATATGTACTAGTTTCCCCAAATGATATTGCTATGTATCATAAACATATACTTCTAAAAAAAGAATTTAGTCTCCAGATTACAAACCACAATCTTGATATACTGTCACACAACTGTAGACTATACATATGATCCTCTTGGAGGCAAAGCCTCTGTTAAAAAATCTTTCTGAGAATCCAATAAAAATCCAAAAGTTAAAGTTCTGGTTTGGGGGAAAAAAAGAAAGAAATCAACTCAGTTATTTTTAAAGAAGGGAAGAAAATGAAAATGCCTTTAACATGTCTTTATAGAACATTTTTGCTAAACTCTAACTGTAAGAAATGTTAAGTGATCCAATAAACAAAAGCTTTATTACTGCTCTACAGGTATTCACGTCTGAAAAAAATCAGCTTCAGATATTAATGTCTGCTTACAAACTATGTCTAACTCAATGATTACATGTTAATGGCAACATAGCGTAATTATTAAACTGCATTTTTGGAAACAGATCAATCTTGGACAAACAGGAAGGAAGAATTCAGGCATTAAATAGAGTTTATGCTGTGATCTATACTTTTTCATTTTTAAAAAATTATATACATGGGTAACTTGCTTCTTAAGTCAAGTTTTTGGAAGACTATTACATAGGTTTCACTTTACTGATAAACTTACCAACCAATGATTAGTACTACTATAAAATGCACATTTACTCCACTCTTACCTGATTGGCCCACTGGTCCAGGCACTCCTGGTAATCCTGATGGTCCCTGAACACCGATTCCTGGCTGCCCAGGAGGTCCTATTGGGCCAGGCTGCCCATTTGGTCCAATATCACCTTTAAGAAACAAATATAGTTTAGATATTAAAACTAACAGGTGAGTCACCCTTCCACAGGAAGCATAATATCCAAGTGAAAAGGGATGTAATTTATAGCAAGGGCCTTGAAAGACTGGCAATTCATTAGGAAAAAGTACATATAAGTACTCAGATAAGAGAATATGGAATTAATTCATAGTCTTACAATTTACCATACACTGAACACTCAGCTTCAGTAGTTAAATCGACTTTGAAAATACTACAAAAGATTACACATTGCTTCTATTTATAACTCATCATGGCAATTATTCATTTATAAATTTAAAATATATTTTCAGAATACGTGTATTTTAGGGTATGCGACTTTCAACATTTTCCATTTTTATTAATTCAGCTCAATGGCCTAAAATGGTCTTAAATCTTTTCTGACAGAAAAAATATCTCTTTGACATTAAAAACTTTGCTGTCCTTCTATCTTCTGTTTCTCATTGCCACTTTTTGAAACTTTAATATGTTTTAAATTTCACTTATGCTAATGTACATTTTGACTAGTTTTAAGAAGTGCATGTAGTCAATGAAAACCACTAAAAGCAAGATATAGAACTGTTTCTTCAATCCCAAAACAAGTCTTTCACCCAGTTGTAGTTAATCTCTCCCCAAATTCCAATTCTCTCTCAACCACTGTTCTACCTTAAAACATACAGATTTTCTTTTCAAGGATGTCATATAAATGCAGCCATTCAGGTTGCAGACTCTTGAGTATGTTTTATTTCACTTAGATCCATTCGAGATTCATTAATCTTATATCAATAATATTCTATTGCATTACTATGATACATTTTGTGAATCTTTTCAATATATGATGGACATTTGGGTTATTTCCAATTGTTTTTGTTTTATTTTGGTTTTTTGTGACACGATGTTGCTGTCCAGTCCAGGAACTCACTATGTAGCCTAGGCTGCTCTCAAATTTCCAGTGATCATACTGCCTCAGCATGCAGAGTGCCAGGATTACAGGTGTATACCCCGTTGCTAGCTAATATTTCCAATTCTTTGATTACAAATAAAGCTGTCATGAACATTGATTTGTGAATTTTTGTGTGAAGCTTCACACATCCTTTAGCAAATAATTAGAAGTAAGGCTTCTGTGTTACGTGTCAAGCCATATCTAATCCTCTAAGAAATCATCAGACTGCTTTTCAATGTAGTTGTGCCTTTAACATTCTATATAACAATGTATATGACTTCCAGTTATTCTACATTTTGGTAGCACTTGGTATTGTCACTTTTATTCTTTTTTTTAAAGCCCAATTCTAATAATTATGTATCTCAGTGCTATTTTACCTTACGTTTTTTCAGATGACTATACTGAGCATCTTTTTCATACATGTCTCTTCACTATTCAGGTGCCTATAATCATGAGATATCTATTAAAATTATCCATTTTTCAAGCTATATTTTAAAACCTGAACTGTTTTCTTGGTATTGAGGTTTTAGAGTTCTTTATAAATTCTACTCACAAATGTTTTTGTCAGGTATGACATTAAAGTACATTCAATTTTAGTGACATACAATTTATCAGGTTTTTTTATTTGTATGGACTTTGGTGTCCTAATAACTCTTTGCCCAGCCCATTGATCACAAAGATTTTTCTCTCATACTTTCTTCTAAAACAAGGAAAAACACAAGATTGCCTATTGTACCCCAAAAGGCCGCACCCTAAAATAAAATGAAAATTTAAAAAGGCAAAAAGAATAAAAAGGCCAAGAAGTCTTGGAGGGAAAAGAAGAGAGCACTTATTTATTTAGGCTGTTATTCAAGGACACAGAGTGAAGGTGGAATTTACACTGCTGTGCAACTGGGTTAAGATTTGGGGGTAGTTTATGCAGGGGAAAAAACCACAAAGATGTGGGGGGCCCACACCTGTGCATTCCTGAGGAAATGGGACATCCTGTTTTCTCCTTTTTTAAAGGTCAAAGGGCGTGGCGCATACAGAACAGAATGGCAGCGCTGAGTTAGATTACAACTTTGCCCGTGAGCTAAATTTGACCTACAGACCTATTTTTACACTGACCATGAGATGAAAATGGTTTTTATGCTTTTAGAAGCTTATTTTAAAAAAAGATGTGAAAAAGATCATTTGTGGCCCTTGCAGAAACTAAAACATTTACTATTTGGCTCTTTATAAAAAAGTTTGCATGACATTGTTTTAGAAGGTTTTCTTTGTCAGGTCCTTATGTTTAGGTCTATAATACACTCAGAGTTAAATTTTGTACAAGGCATTATGTATTTATTTTGTTTTGCGTATGGATGTCCAATTGTTTTTATACTGCTTGTTGAAAAGTTATTTTTCTATTAACATTGCTTTTCAAATTTGTTAGAAATCAAAAATGAATGGGGTGTAGCTCAGTGGTAGAATTTTTGCTAAGCATGTGGGAGGCCCTGTGTTAAATCTCTGGCATCACACAAATCAAATGTGTGAATCTATTGTTAGATTTCCTACTGTGTTCCATTCATTTCTCTGTCTGAATTTCACATATCCTGTTAACTAGTGTTGCTTTACATTAAGTTTTGAAGTTAGGTACTTTGATCTCTACAACATTTGTGCTTTCTCAAAAGTGTTTTGGATATTCTAAATTGTTTTCTTTTCCATTTGATGATGAAAATTTAAAAAGTTTCTGTGATTTTCTTAAAATTTTGTTTAATCTATGGTCCAGTTTGGGGAAAATCAACACCTTAACAATATTGAGCCTTCAACATACATAAACAAATCATATCATTGCAAATCATGGCAGCTGGATAAAGAAGAAAACTCTAGACTTCCTTATGGTAAGAATTACAGTACGCTATTTTTTTTTTTTTTTAGATAATGAAGACTGAACACAGGTCAAACATCTTACCAGGGAGCTACAATCTCATACCTAGTAGGTTAATTTTATTTTAATCTGCTTGTTGAGTTCTAACTATAAACTATTAATTCAAAACTTTAGAGGCAGGCATTCATAAAAGTTCTCACTAAAAGAAGAATTATAATAACAATACAACCTAGATTTTCTTAAAACAGAGAATAAATTTTGAGATCTTCAAAAATAGAATTTACATTGTTTGGTTTCTATTGATTCAAGTATTCCATGGCACAGAATAGGAACATAATATATGTTGGAGGAATAAAGGAATTATATAGTAGAATTCCCCATACACTTATCCTTCTAGCACCAAATCACTATAATTTTAATAATTGTGAATGAATGAGTTCTACTACGATATGGGAATCTCAAATTTCCATCCAAAAATTAAGCAGGTTTCATTAAAGTTTATGTTTTAGCACTCAGGAAGCTGATGCAGGAGGATTGTTGATAAGTTGAGACCAGCCTGGGCCTCAAAGTGGGTTCAAGCCCAGCCTGAACTGCATATCAAGATCCTGCCTTCAAAAGGACCAAAGAAAAGTTTATATTTCAAATAGGCTTTAACTGAGGTAGGTAAAAGTCTTGAAGACATAGGGGTAGGGAGAGAATTCATGATAAAAATGCAAACTGCACAGGTAACACTTCAAAGAATCAACAACTGGGATCTCATATTATTGAAAAGTTTCTTCACATCAAAAGAAATCACCAACAGAGTGAAAAGGAAACCCATGGAGTGGGAAAGAATTTTAGCCAGCAACCCCTCAGACAAAGGACTTATATCCAGATCATACAAAGAATTGAAAAACATCAAGCCCCCTAAAATCAAAGACCCTCTCCAATAATGGGCATCTGAGATGAACACACAGTTCTCAGAGAAAGATATACAAATGGCAAATAAATACATGAAGAAATATTCACCATCACTGATCATTCAAAAAATGCAAATTAAAACAACATTGAGATTTCACCTCACTCTGGAAAGAATAGCTGCCATCAAAAATCAACTGATAACAAATGTTGGCAAGGCTGCGGGGGAAAAAGGAACACTGCTCCACTGCTGGTGGGAATGTAGACTGGTGCAACCATTATGAAAATCAGTATGGAGAATTTTCATAAGACTAGGATTGGAAGCTCCATTCAATGGAGCTATTCCTCTCCTGGGTATTTTCCCAGAAAAACTGAAAAGGTCATATCACAGTGATATATGTGTACTCATGTTCATAGCAGCACAATTTGTAATAGCTAAATCTTGGAAACAACCAAGATGCCTATCAACTGCAGAGTGGATGAAAAAGAAGTGGTATTTTTACACAATGGAATATTACTCAGCTATAAAAAAGGATGATCTTGAGGCCTTCATAGGTAAGTGGAGACAACTTGAGACTATGCTTATAAGTGAAATAAATAACAATCATATTTATAAATATCACATTGTGTCTCTAGTGTAACAAGAAATAAGAACAGTAGGAGTAATAAAACTCAAAATGTGTAATTGCTATTGTAAAAAAGAGAGGAAAAGAAAGTGCTCAAAAGGATATAACTTCATGTATATTTAAGTGTGTAAGATTGATAACCATATTATTAAATTTTTGTTGGATCATTGAACAGAACTGTTTGCAGTCTTACTTTTTGAATGGCCACTTTGTATGCTTTAATTTTGTAACTTGAACAGTTATTTCTAAGAGGACAAAATGTAATATATCAACTAGTGATTTCTTACTGTTTTTTTAAAAATTATGTATTATTTCTGTCCTTTTTCTGTTTTGCTTTTTTTCTTTAAATAATTTTTTTAAAAAAAGAATAACAAATAGGCTATAATACATTACTTCAGAAAACCTGTCTCAAGGACATATATAAGCAAAAGATAGTGATTAATCTGTCACAAGGAGATCATCACATAGCTTAAGAGTTGGAATATTTTTATCTACATTTTTTGGAATAATGGGCCTATATCTGGGGGATATAACTGCTGGGAAGCGCTACCTGAACTTTGAAGTAGCACAGTTGATTGCTGACTGGAAATACATTGTCTAAGACATTAATGTATTTTTAAAAGACCTTACATAAGGAGTTTTTATGTCGACTATTTTAGGGCTTTTGCTAGCAGAGTCTGTCGTGGTTAAAACTGGACAAGACTGTATTATTGCTTAATAGATATGAACCCAACATTATTCAGGAATATAGACCTGTTCAGTTTATTCTCTACACTCCAAAATATTGACAAGGAGGGTCCAGTTCCTTGCAATCCAAAAACTGTGAAATGATTGCCAAACTAAGTTGCACTAAGAAATTATTAATGACACAAACAGATTACAGGGGCAAATATGGCCCTTAAATATATGAAATCATAGTTTATTCATAGTAATGTATATGCTAATTTAAACCACTCTGAGAGTAAAGGCAAGGACCTAGTACAGTCAAATAATTTTCTTTTTTAAAAGACAATAGAATTGGAAGACTTATATTGTATGATTTCAAATCTTAATATAAAACTACAGTAATATAAACAGTGTGGTACTGGTTTAAGGACAGTAAAATTCATAAATAAAATAGAATAGTACAGAAATAGACCAACTCATAAATAAACATTTGACTTGCCACATATTCTACATTAATACAATGGTGTGAGGACAGTTTTGGACACGTGATACTGAAAAAATATTTAAAATGGATGATGATTTTAAACATGGAAATTTTTAAACTATAAAATAGGAAATAGAATCTTGTTAGTGTTGGGCTAGGTAAATGTTTCTGAAGACACATACAATTATATTCACAAGTAAAATTTTTTGTAGATGCAACTTCATCAAAATTAGAATCTTTCCATTAAAATACAGTAAAAAAAATGAACAGACAAATCATATAGGGATAACATACTCATAAACATCTGAGGTGGGACTAATACTCAAGATATATAAGAACACTCTCAAGAAAAAAATGAGAAACAGCCAATATTTTTAAATGGGCAAAATATTTGAACATATAAATAGTCCACATTGATTAAAAAAGGATTCACTGTCATTAGTCATCAGAAAAACATGTAAATTAAAACTAAAATACGATATCACTGTGCACCTACCAAAATTCTAATATTGGAGAGAATGTAGAGCACTTAAAACTTTCTTATCATACTGATGTGAATTTGAAATTGTTCATCCATTTGGGGAAATGATCTACTGGTTTCTTATATAACTAAGCGTATACCTATCTTATGACTCAACAGTTTTACTTGTAATTACTCAAGCTACATAAAAGCAGATATCCATTAAAACATTTGTAAAAGCTTAACACTTTCACTTATAATAATAAAAAAAAACTTGAAGAAGCCCAGGTGTCCACTGTATTTTCCTTTCACTGAAAAGTAAGAACTGCTAATAGACATATGGCTAGTTTAATAAACATTATGCTTAGTGAAATGAATCTTACAAAGAAAGTACATAACATGATTCCATCTTTAAGGAGTCCTAGAATGGGCAGACTAAATTATGATAAATAAATCATAAGCATAGTTGTCGCTGTGAATACTGGGTTACAGAGTGACTAGAAAAGACCATAAAACAATTTTCTTAAATGATGTAATTTTCTCTTTTTTCTTTTCTTTTTCCCTCACTTTTGTTCTTCTCTCCCTCTGATTTCCTCTCTCCTTCTCTTTGTTTCTTTTTGTTTTATTCCTTAGTGTTAGGGAATGAACCCAGGACTTTTTCAATGCTATGCAAGTGTTATTTTATCTGTCTACATCTGCAGCCTTGGAGTGATATGGTGACATTAGTTTGGGTTACAGAAGTGTTCCCATATGTCAAAATTCAACAAATGTACCCTTAATATATGTACATCTCATATAATATGAATTCTTTATTTAAAAAACTACGGACCTGTATTTGTGATATGAATCCTGAAATACTCAGGGAAAACTGTACTGTTGCTGCAGTTTATTTTGTAATGCATCAAAAAGGTGATCCATGAATAGAGAGAAGAACAGACAGATGAATAGATATATGGCAAAGTATGTATAGTAAAACATTGCAGTAGAATGTCAGTGGTGGGTATATAGCAGTCACTATAATGTTTTTTATACTTTGCAGTTTATGTGAATGTTTTTTCTGATGATGAGGAATGAATACAGGGCCTTGAGCATATTAGGCTCACTGGCTCATATAATAGAAATTCAAAAAAATAATATGTTGAAGAGGCAAACTATTAACTGTAGAATTTAGGTAAGATATATGTAACTGTTCATTGTACAATTATTTTTTCGGTGTATGTGAAATTTTTCACAATAAAATTATTTTTAAATATACCAAGAAACCTGCTTACTACCATCAAGTTAACAAAAATGTAACAGTTTTCAGTATACCCACTTAGCAAGGCTTTTTGGAAATGAGCACATTCATACATTGCTGGTGAGGGTATAAAATGATGCAAATATAAATAAGTCTGAATATCTAAGGATACATTTACCCTTTACTTAGAAAACTTATTTTCATTATTTCATTCTACTATTGTACCTGTAAATATCTGAAACAATGTATATGAAAGATTATTCTCTGTGGTATTATATGTGATATGATTGGCCAAAAATACATACTAGGAACTAGCAATTGGTAAAATAGACTGTAACATATTCGTGGAATTCAATACTATGGCTCAGGAGGAGTGGCTAGAGACAAGGTCTCACTATATAGTTCAGGCTGTCCTTTAACTCACTAGGTAGCCCAGGCTGACTTTAAATTTGCAGCGATCCTTCTGCCTCAGCCTCCCAAGTGCAAAAATTACAGGCTTGTGCCAACATGCTCAGCTGGTAGGTACCTATTTTTTTAAATAAAGACTTTTAAACACTAATGTTGGGTGATCTTTAAGATATAAAGTCAAGTGAAATAAGCAAAATACAAAAAGACCAAGAGGTAATACCTTATCCTTATTTTTTAAAGAAAAGGATATATAAGGGTGTATATATATATATATATATATATATATATATATATATATTTGTATTGGCTAGTATTTTTTCTTCACAAAAAAAAAACTGGAATGATAACAAACTGAAAAGTGGATACACTAGGATAGAGAGGAAATAATACTTTTCATTGTTACTTTTTTACATGTATCTTTGTGTTACATATCCAGTGAAATAAAAGACATAGTCACTGAAAGATAAAGAATGAGTGTAGCAGTGACACAAAGGTAGCATGAGCTTCCCAGCTAATTTGGCTTATCACCCACAAGATTTCCTAAAGTTTTCAATTTCTGTAAAAGTTAAAAGCAAATTGAAACGTAGCAATAGTCTCCATACCTTTTGGACCAGGTAGACCATCCAAGCCAGTGCGTCCTGGAGGACCTGGAAGTCCTGGGAAACCACGATCACCTTTTGGACCAAGTGTTCCTTTGAAACCTGGGAGTCCTGGTGGCCCAGGTGGCCCAGGTAACCCAAATCCTGGCTCTCCCTTAGGCATACACATGACAAAACACAATAAAGACTCCTATGACTTTCCTGGTGCTTAATGTTTACTATGAAGAATTTAAAGCAGAAAATATAAAGTATTTTTTCTACCATGGGGAGAAGGGCAGGATAATTCAATAAAAGATAACAAGTATATTACAGGGAATATCTTAAAGGATGGGAAACAGGGCTTAGTAAAACAAATTAAATAAGTTGGACTGTTTTCAGAATAAGAAAGAGACAACTCAGAAAGAATGAAATGTAGTAATA
Source organism: Hydrochoerus hydrochaeris (assembly GCA_004027455.1). Taxonomy (NCBI): domain Eukaryota; kingdom Metazoa; phylum Chordata; class Mammalia; order Rodentia; family Hydrochaeridae; genus Hydrochoerus; species Hydrochoerus hydrochaeris. The sequence continues at coordinate 114,041 of PVLA01004746.1, forward strand.
GTCTACCTAAGTGAAGAAATATTACAGACCAAGTATTAGGTAACCCCAAAAGATGGTTTTTAATTTGACTAAGTATGATCTTAACTTTTAATTTTGTATAAAATGCCCACTTACTTGTATATGAATACTAAAGCACTTGGGAAAATGGCATAATTTTAAGACGTGTTAAAATACTTAAGTGACAAAAAAGGAATAGCAAATATGGTAAAATCTTAATAGTTTTGCACCTGGGTGATGGATATACAAAATTTCATTGTATTACTCCTTTTACTTTTGTGTTTATTTGAAAATATAAGAAAAACAATGAACTGAGAAATGATTTTCCCATAAGAATTGGGAGCATGGTTGATGATTTTCCTACAGAAAAGAAACAATAATGATTTAACCCATGGACTTCAATTAACTAAGCACACAAAAATTTCAGGGACACCCAAAGGATGGGGAAAAAAGCTAGGTAGATGTGGTGGCACATGCTTGTAATCCCAGCACTCGGGAGGCTGAGGCAGGAGGAGCATTGGAAGTTTGAGGCTAGCCTGGGCTACAGAGCTCAAGGCCAGCCTGAACATAGAGTAAAACCCTATCTCTAAAAGACAATAAATACATGAATAAATAAATAAAATACAGGGCAACCAGGATAATTACATTCCATAACAGTTTCCTGAAAGCTGATTGAGGAAAGGTTGAAATTAGATGAGATAAAATAAAAAGAATGGAAAATAAATACAGAATTATTTATCATTATTATTATTACTGCTATTATGTATAAGCCAATAGTAATTATTTGAATTATGTATCTGTGTTAGAACTGGCACAGAAAGAGACAATTTAGGAAGGTCTTGATACTTTCACCACTGGTTCAATCAATCATCACACAGGCAAGGATAGATGAAATGTGACAGTGATTCTATAGAGAAGTTCAGGGGAAGCTAATGTTTATATTACTACATCTAATTGAATAACTAGCCACTGTAAAACAAGATAAAAAAACTTTTTTTTAATCTATTTATGACGTCTTGAATTAATAAAGACATTTTGGGGTCAAATAATTTTAAATGAAAACATAATCTGTTAAATTTTATCTGTATAGCAAAGACTTGGGACAAAGTCTAAGTTAAAAATTCAGGACTACAGAAGATAACAGGGCTAAGAAAATGAGAAGGAATAATTTAAAATGTACCAGACCTTTGGTCCCGGAAAGCCTGGAGGCCCAGGAGGGCCTTCTTGACCAGTTCTTCCAGGGATCCCAGGTGCTCCAGGAGGGCCTGGAACTCCTGGAAAACCTGTAAAATAAAAAAGACTTCAAGAAATGTATCTAAATTCTTCAACCCATATTCTTAACTTACCCTATGCTTAATGACTATGTAAGATGATAAAAGAGCAATTACATTTTGTATGGTTACTTAGGATCAAACATTACAGATAGCTGATATTGCCTCTCAGTCATCTTTTGATCCTTTTATATTCACATAGATGGAATGTCTGCAAAAATTATGCTCTTCTGAATAAAAAGAACCATTACACAATAAATCAGAAATAAACATAAGGAATGGATTCCATACAAAAACACATGACAACTTCTTTTTTTGCTTACAGTTGGTTGCAATGTGTGGGATGATTAAGTTTGATTGTCAATGTGATAGGCTTGAGAGTTGTTCAAGGGATTAGTGGAGGATGCTTCTGGGTGTGACTGGCTGGGTCATGGAAACATTACCTCAGTATTATAGCTGGTACCTATCTCCTTCTCTGATGCTATTTGCTTACTCTGTTTCTCAGCTGCCATGTACTAAGCACATGTTTGCTATGCCACATTTTATGCTATGATGTTTGAGTCCTGTTTCCATACAATCCTGTACTGAATAGACTAAATCTGTGAGCTAAATTAAACTTTCCCTGCTTTTATTTGTGGGTATCATGTATTATGTCTCAGCAAGGGGAAAGCTGACTAATGCAGAATGATGAATTGCCTATCATATACTTGTTGCCCAAGCAACTTAAACCTTGGATCCTTCTACCTCAGCTTCCCAGAGTAATGGGATTAGCAGCATGCAGCACCATGACAGGCAAAATCTGATATTTTTGAGAGGATCTGGCATAAATAAGTGACAACACATTTAAGTACTCTCCTTGCACAAATGTCACCCATGCCATTTATGAAAATAAATTCCAGAGAAATAAAACATAACTGAAGATAAAGCCTATAAAATTTCAATAAATTAAGAGTATTTTTACTTAGGATAAAACATTGGATATAGGTGTACAGTAAGCCCATTTTCTGTTTAGTATAATCCATTAATTCACAAATATCTATTGAGTGCTTACTGTGTACCAGGAACTGTTCTAAATCTGGGACTACAAAAGTAAACATAAAATTCAGTAATTCTCAAGAAGTATTGATAGTTCATAAATCAATTTTGCAAATCTACATTTGAGATACTTTTATGATGAGACTGTTTTACATAAAGATCATTAATTTAAAGTAAACACATTTTGTGAATTTTCATTTAAATTTATAGCACTCAGAGGAAAAATCCTACAATAGTTGTCTTTAATCAAACAACAGCATCATACTAATCAGCTAACTTACTACCCACTACCCAGTCCAACATACCTTTGGGACCAGGTGGTCCAGGAAGCCCAATTCCAGGAATACCTGGATCTCCTTTGCTACCAGGTATTCCTGGCACACCTGGTTGGCCTGGGAGCCCAGGGTCACCTACGAAAAAACAGTTTTCAAACAGAAGACTTTCAAAGAAAGAAGCCAACAAGTGGTGAAGATGTTTTGAAATAAAGTTTTCACTTACCTGGAAGACCTACTTCACCATCTCTACCTCGGTTTCCAGGCAGGCCAGGCTTCCCTGGCTGGGTAATGGTCTGACCTGGATCACCTTTAGGACCTGAGAACAACAATGCGCCAGTGCTAGGTGTGAAAAGTTTACTTAACTAAAGATCTCTTTTAATGAAAAACAAACAAACAAAAAAGGAATCATCAAACATCTTTTGAAAATTCAGAATTATAAAATTCTGCAAGAAAAAACAATCTCACACAATATATTCCAGGAAGACATCAAAAAGAAGGGTGAAATTTAAAAGAAAAGAGACAAATTTGCTTTTTACTTCAGAGATGGGACATCTATCTTTTCCTGCCCTTGAACACCAGAACTCCAGTTTTTCCACCCTTAAACCTCTAGAAATTGTACAAGCATCCTACCAGGTTCTCAGGCCTGTGGACATGGAATGAGCACGCTACTAGTTTCTTTGGTCCCACAGCTTGAAAGAAGTCCATCGTGTGATCTCCTACTCTCCAGAATCACATGAGTCAATTTGTGCAATAAACCCCTTTTCATCTATCTATCCATCTACCTATTTATCTACCTACATATTCACTTATTCATCCACCCTGGGGGTGTTCTTTCTCCAGAGAGGCCTAATATAAGAGAGCATCTATAAAAATATCTTTTGAGTATAGCTCAAAGGAGACTTACAAATCAAACTATAGTAAATGAGGAAAATATTCTTTATGGTTAATTTGTGATAACTTTTAAGATTTCATGCATGCGAAATCTAAGTGACACCTAGTTGTCATTAATTGAAACAATGGCTTGAAATGGACTTAGGACAATTTCCTAAACATGTTTAAAAAAGCACTAACAATGAGAGAAAAGACTGATAAATTAGAATACATTAAAATTGATTTCTATTCATAAAACATCATATAAGTGCAAATGGCAAACCACAGTACCAAAATGCATAGTTAACAAAAAGTAATAGACATTTTATATAGAATGCTTCTAAATCAATAAGAGAAAGAAATATTCCAATAGAATAGTAAATTAAAAAGGCACTTGAAGAAACTTTTCAAAAACAGAAATTCAAATGGCCAATAAACATGAAAAGGAATAAAATTTAATTATATAAATGCAAAATTCACCAGCAGAAATATAATACACTCAATATACTGACAAAAATGTAAAAATAAGACAGTATAAAATGTCTGTGAGGATGTACAAGAAATCTCCAACAATTCTTATGGTAGTATAAATTGGTGTAACTGCTCTGAGTACAATTGTGAATTCTCTAGTCAAACTAAAGCTGTACTGATACATTGCTTCAAAGAAGTTATTCTTAAATAGATACCCTAACCCAGGGATTGGTAAGCCTTTCTTTTAAAGGACCTGATAGTAGGTAATTTAGGCTTTGTGGAGGATATGGTCTTCTGTAGGAAATATTCCATTCATTTTTATTGCACAAAAACAACTATAGACAATGGTGAGTGGATGTGTTCAAATAAACACTTTATTTATAACAATAAAGAATAAGCAGAATTTGGTCTATGGCCTATAATTTTTCAACCCCTGACCCACAGAAGTGCAAACACCAGTATATATATTTTCATGCATAGATGTATCATTTATAATAGATTTAAATTGTAAGTAAACTATTTGTTCACTAACAAGAGAATGGATAAAACAACTGTGATACAAACACACACACACCACATATACAAACAGTAGGCTCTTCTACAACAAACAAAATAAAAAACAAAACACCAAACTAAAACATAAAAGAATGCTCAGGGTGGTGGTGCTAGCCTGTAATGCCAGTGCTCAGAAGGCTGAGGCAGGAGGATTCCCAAGAATTCAAGGCCAGTCTGGGCTACACAGTGAGTTTGGGGCCAGCCTGTTTTACATAGCAAAAGCCTGTCTCAAAAAAAACAAAGAAAATGAATATAGTATAGATAAACACAAAGTTAATATAAACAGGACTTACTCTATGACTCATATAGTGTGAAGCTCAAAAAGAAGTAAAATAATTTGTTTCAAAATGCACATACAAGTGATAAAACAGGGAGAAATAGAAGGTAATTATACAAAAGTCAGAACAGTAGCTAATTTTTGAAAGGAGGAAAGGGATTATGTTAGAAAAGGATAGGGAGAGAAGGGTGAAGTTTATTGGGAACACAGTACAAACAGAAAAAAATAGGAAAAAGGTAGAAATATTACAGAATTTGAAGAAAAGAAGATAAATAGTAAGAAATCACTAGTTGATATATTACATATTGTTCTTTTAGAAATAGTTATTCAAGTTACAGGATTAAAGCACACAAAGTGGACACACAAGCAGTGAGAATGCAAACAGATCTGTTCAACAATCCAACAAGAACCTAGAAATATTGTCATCAATCCCACACATCTAAACATACATGCAGCTATATCTTTTATAGCGCTTCCTGTTTCCTCTTTTTTTACAATAGCAATTATACATTTTTAAAATATTATTTAAAGAGAAGAAAAAAAAACAACAGTAAAAAGGGTAGCAACAATACAGAATTATAAAAGAAAGAAAGAAAAAGGAGAATGAGAAAAAGTCCCACTAAGAAATCAGTAATTTACAAATTATATACTGTCATCCTAGATATAGCTGTTCAAGTTACAAATTTAAAGGGTACATAATAAATATTCAAAAAGTCAGACTACAAACAGTTCTACTCAAAGATCCAACAAAGATTCAGCAATATGCACATCTATTTTACTCACTCAAACATACATGCAGTTATATCCCTTAGAGCACTTTCTTTTCCTCTCTTTTTTACAATAGCAATTACACATTTTGGTTTTATTACTCTTGTAGTTCTTATTTACTTTTTACACTAGAGACACAATGTGATATTTATAAATATGATTCTTATTTATTTCACTAATGAGGATAGTCTCAAGTTGTCTCCATTTGCCCATGAAGGCCTCAAGATCATCTTTTTTTATAGCTGAGTAATATTCCATTGTATAAAAATGTCACATCTTTTTCATCCAGTCTGCAGTTGATAGGCATCTTGGTTGTTTCCAGTATTTAGCTATCACAAATTGTGCTGTTATGAACATGGGTGCACATATATCACTGTGATAGGAACTTTTCAGTTCTTTGGGGAAAATACCCAGGAGGCGGAAAGCTGGATTGAATGGGGCTTCCAATCCTAGTCTTCTGAGAATTCTCCATATGGATTTCCATAATGGTTGCACCAGTCTACATTCCCACCAACTTTGGAGCAGTGTTCCTCTTTCCACGTAGCCTCATCAATATTTGTTATCAGTTGATTTCTTGATGGCAGCTATTCTTTCTGGAGTGAGGTGAAATCTCAATGTTGTTTTAATTTGCATTTCTCAAATGACCAGTGATGGTGAACATTTCTTCATGTATTTATTTGCCGTTTGTATATCTTTATCTGAGAACTGTGTGTTCATCTCAGATGCCCATTTCTGGAGAGGGTCTTTGAATTTGGGGGCCTTGATGTTTTTCACTTCTTTATATATTCTGGACACAAGTCCTTTGTCTGAGGGGTTGCTGGTTAAAATTCTTTCCCACTCTGTGGGTTTTCTTTTCACTCTGTTGGTGATTTGCTTTGAAGTGCAAAAACTTTTCAATAATGTGTTATCCCATTTGTTGATTCTTTGAAGTGTTTTCCATGCAGTTTGCGTTTGGTTCATGAATTCTCTGCCTACCCCTATGTCTCCAAGACTTCTACCTACCTTGTCTTCCAGGAGATTTAGTGTTTCTGTGTTAATATTGAGGTCTTTGATCCATTTAGACTTTAGTTTTGTGCATGGTGATATGCATGGATCTAGTTTCAGTCTTCAGTATGTAGAGAGACAATTTTTCCAACACCATTTATTAAAGAGACTATCCTTCCAGTGGACATATTTAGCCTCTTTGCCAAATACCAAGTGGCTGAGTGTCTTTGTAGTTGTGCTTGCATCTTCTAATCTGTTCCATTGATCCTCAGGTTTATTTCTTTGCCAGTACCAAGCTGATTTTTTCACTGTGGCTTTATAGTACGGTTTCAAGTCAGGAATTGAGATGCCTCCTGCCTTGCTTTTGTTGCCTAGAATTGTCTTTGCTATTCTAGGTTTCTTCTGTTTCCAAATGAATTTTAGTAGTGTGTTCTCTAGATCTGTGAGGTATGTCAATGGTATTTTGATTGGGATTGTGTTAAATCTGTATCACAGCTTTGAGTGTATAGCCATTTTCACAATGTTGGTTCTTCTTAACCAAGAGGAAGGAACGTCCTTCCATTTTCTAATATCCTCTTCAATCTCCTTTTTCAGCATAGTATAATTTTCAGCATATAGGTCTTTTACATTTTTAGTTAGGTTGATTCCTAAGTATTTCTTTTTTACATGTTATTGTAAAGGGTGATATTTCCATAATTTCTCTCTCAGTGAGATTTTTGTTTGTGTACAGGAATGCTATTGATTTTTGAGCATTGACTTTGTATCCAGCTACACTGGTGAACTTGTTTATTACCTCTAGCATTCTTTTAATGGAGTTTTTTGGGTCTTCTATATAGAGCATCATGTCATCTGCAAATAGTGATAATTTAACTTCTTCCTTTCCTATCTCTATTCCTTTTATTTCTCTCTCTTGTCTGATTGCCATGGTTAGTGTTTCCAGAACTATATTGAAAAAGAGTGGTGATAGTGGACATCCTTATCTTGTTTCTGATTTTAAAGTGAAAGCTTTCAGTTTTTGTCCATTTAGTATAATGTTGGCTGTTGGTTTGTCATAGATGGCCTTATAAGGTTGAGGTAGATGCTATATATTCTGAGCTTCTGAGGGTTTTTATCATGAACATGTGTTGGACTTTGTCAAAAGCTTTTTCTGCGTCTATTCAGATGACCATGTGGTTCTTGTTTTTGGCTCTGTTGATGTGGTGCATTACATTTATTGATTTGCGTATGTTAAACCATCCCTGCATTCCTGGAATGAACCCCACTTGGTCATGATATATAATCTTCTTGATGATTTGCTGCATTCTATTTGCCAGTATTTTGTTGAGAATCTTTGCATCAATGTTCATTATTGAGATTGGCCTATAGTTCTCTTTTTTGGTTGGATCTTTCTCTGGTTTCGGTATCAGAGTAATACCTATCTCCAGGAATGATTTAGGGAGGATTGCTTTTTTCTCAATTTCATTGAAGAGTTTTAAGAGTACTGGCATCAAATCTTCTCTAAATTTCTTGTAGAATTCAGCTGTGAATCCATGAGGACCTGGGCTTTTCTTTGTTGGTAAGTTTTTAATTACATTTTCAATTTCAATAGCTGATATTGGGTTGTTCAAAATTGCTATATCTTCTTGGTTGAGCTTTTAGAGTTCATATGTTTCTAGAAATCTGTCCATTTCCTCTGTGTTTTCCACTCTATGTGAGTAGAGATTTTCAAAGTAGGTATTCATGCTCTCTTGAATTTCCATGGGATCTGTAGTAATTTCTCCATTTTCAGTTCTCATTGCATGAATTTGGGTTTTTTCTTTCTTTATCTTGATAAGGTTAGCTAGGGCTTTGTCAGTTTTGTTTAATCTCTCAAAAAACCAGCTTTTTTATTCATTAATTCTTTGTATTTTTTTAGCTTCAATTGCATTGATTTCTGCTCTAATCTTTACAATTTCCTCTCTTCTATGAGCTTTGGGTTTAGCTTGCTCTTCTTTTTCTAGACGCTTGAGATGGAGCATTAGATTTTTTATTTGTGCTCATTTTGTTTTCTTGATGTGACAGTTTATTGCTATATATTTCCCTCTTAAGACTGCTTTCATTGCATCCCACAGATTACAGTATGTTGTTTCTATATTTTGATTGAATTGTAGGTATTGTTTTATTTCTTCTTTAATTTCATCTGTAACCCACTGGTTGTTCAAAAGGCTGTTATTTAATTTCCACATATTTATGCAGGTTTTACTATTTCTTTTGCCATTAATTTCCAATTTCAGTTCACTATGGTCACATATTATGCATAAGATGATTTCAATACCTTTGCATTTACTTAAGATTGTTTTATGGGATAATATATGGTCTATTTTGGAAAATTTCCCATGTGCAGCTGAGAAGAATGTGTATTCTGATGTGGTTGGGTGGAGCACTCTGTAAACATCTACTAAGTCAAATTGCTTACAGGTATGTTTCAGTTCTGTTATTTCTTCGCAGACTTTTTGTCTAGTTGATTTATCTCTTTGTGACAATGGGCTTTTAAGATCTCCTGCTGTAATTGTGTTCTTGTCTATTTGGTCTTTCATGTCCATTAGTATTTGTCTTATATAGTTGGGTGCTCCTGTATTTGGCACATATATGTTTATAATTGTTAGTTGTTCCTCTTGAATTTTACCACTAACAAGTATTTAGTGAACATCTCTTTCTCTTTTAATCATTTTAGGTTTGAAGTTCATGCTGTCTGCAAATAGAATAGCTACCCCTGCTTTTTTCTGGGTTCCTGTTGCATGGAATACTGATTTGCATCCTTTGACTTTTAATCTATGAGTTTCCTTTTGGGTCAGATGAGTTTCTTATATAGAGCATATTGTGGGGTCCTGTTTCTTGATCCATTCTGTCAATCTGTTTCTTTTTATAAATGAATTGAGGCCATTTATATTTATGGATATCACTGATATGTACAGGCTTGACTTTGCCATGTTATGTTCCAGTTGTTTCTTTCTGCTTTTCCTCTTATTTAATTGCTTATCCTACCTGGAGGTTTCTTTCTGTTGTTGTTTTGGGAAATGTGGTCATTTTTATCTCTGTCTAGTATGTCTTTCAGTACTCTTTCTAGGGTTGGTTTGCTTGACATGAATTTCTTCAGTTGTTCTTTGTCATGGGAGTATCTTGTTTCTCCATTAAATTAGAATGAAAGTTTTGCTGGGTACATCAGTCTGGGTTGAAAGTTGTTTTCTTTCAGGGCTTGAAATACCTCACTCCAAGTCTTCTTGATTTGAGGGTTTGTGCTGAAAAATGTGCCATGATTCTAATGGGCTTTCCTTGATAGGTGAGTTGTGTCTTTTCTCTGACAGCTTTTAATATTCTGTTTTTATGCTGTATGTCTGAGATCTTAATTATTATGTGTCTGGGTGTGGATTTATGTTGATTGTGACTGTTTGGTGTTCTATATGCCTCATTTATTTGCATATCAGATTCTTTCCCCATGTTTGGGAAATTTTCTGCTATTATTTCTGTAAATACTTTAAAAACATCTGTCATTTGCCTGGACTCCTGTATCTTCGCTAATGCCCATAATAATAATTCTCATATGGTTGCTCTTGGCATCATCATCAAGCTTCTGGATTGTTATTTCATGCTACTTTGTTATTTTTAAAAGTTCTATACTTTCCTGATCATTAACTGTGATCCTCTCCTCAAGGTCCGAAATCCTATCCTCAGCTTCCTTTAGTCAGTTTTACACGCTTTCAATAGAATTTTTTTGTTTCTTGGATGTCTCTTTGAGTTTGTTTCATGAATTCTGCTTATTTTCTATATTGTTCATTCAAAGTTTCAATCAGTTTCCCATGCTCATGTACTTTTTTCTCTAGTTCTTTTTTAACTACCTTCAACAACTCCCTTGCTAAAGTTGTTATTTCTATCTTTACATGGGAGACTACTTCTAAGTTGATTTCCTCTATAGCCTGATGTCGTTGTTTTTTTATTTCACTCAGTATCTTTTCAGAGATTCTGGGTGTGTTACTTTTTGGGTCCTCTATTTCAATGTCTCCTATACTTGCTTCTGGTGAACTATACGTTTGAGACTGCATTTTGCTTTTTTGTTTTGTCCTTTTCACTTTGCTTGGTGTTTTCTATGTGTAGGAGGGAATTACACACACTCTTTTCAGACACACCAAAGTCTTACAGTTAGTTGGAGTGGGTTTCACTACTGGCCCTATTGATCCCCTGTATACCTCTATTTTAGGGATATGCTCACCACATTGATACAGTCAATCCAGTGTAGTCCAAAGTTCACCACCTGGGAGCAAAGGTCCAAATTTTCTCACACTAACTGGATCCCGCTGAGATCTTTTGATGTTCCAGGTGGGAGGGCGGGCCCATCTGTAGCAGTCCAGGGCAGTTTTCATTCTTGGTGGGCCTCCTTGATGTTCCTGGTGGCAGGGTGGGCCCTTGGTGGAAGTTCCAGGGAGCCTTGCACTGAGGTGGGCTTGCACTGAGTTCTATTTATTGATATGTGTGGTAGCTACATGTGTGTTTCTATCATGACTATTTGTTAAACCTTGCATTACTTATTACAAACTTAAACATTACAAAACTAACAATAACAAAAAAACAAGGCCCCACCTTGTGAGCCAAAAATGTGTGAGGTGGTTTCCATCCCACAGGGAAGCCTGCACACATTGCTGAGACACGTAGGGCCCCACTTAGTGTCCTGAATCACCAGAGGACTTATGGGAAGGTACCTTGGGGCCTATTTGGGCCCTGGCCAGCAAGCTCCAAGTGGCCCAGAGCTGCCTGCACTCCGCCTCATGAGCCAAAAGTCTGGACAATGATTTCTATCCCATGAGGAAGCCTTGGCATGTGGCTCAGAGACTGGTAGGGGCCTGACCAGTGTCTCCCATCACCTGAGGACCCATGGGAAAATCTCTCTGGGCCTATCTGGGCCTCACCCAGCAAACCTGAGTGGCTGCGAACCAAGTAGTAAGGCCTGTCTAATGACCTCCACTCAACAGGGGAAATTGTCTGAAGTAGGGATATATATTCTCAACCCAAGAAACAACTGAGACCTTGCCTTCAGCTTCACCAAGGAAATATAGGAAAATGACAAAACAAAAGAGCAAAATGCAATTTCAAACCTCCAGCTCATCTCACAGAAGCATAGGAGACATGGACATAGAACAAAATGTAAGCCTACACCTGAAACTCCTGAAATGATAGCAATTGAAGTAGAGAAATAACTCCAGGAAGCTATAAAATAACCCAGATCAGAAATAACCTCCCAGGTAAAAGAAGAAATGATAAGTGTAATGAAAGAAATGCTGAACAAATCTAAAGAAGACATAGATAAAAAATTAGAATAACAATGCAAAAAGATGGAAATCTTGAAGGAACAATATAAGAAATGAATACAATGAATGAAACAGATTCAAAGAAATATCCAGGAAATCAAAACTTCCAAAAAAAAACTTAGCAAAACCACCTCAATGAAAGTGAAGATAGACATTCAGACCTTGAAGACCAGATTGCAACTAGTGAATAGGAAAGGAAAGATCTTTGAAAAATAACAAGGAATCAGGAAGTAACAATTCAACAGCTGCAAGATGATGCAAAGAAAAACAATATAAGATTGATAGGTATAAATGAAAAAGAAGGTGATATCAAGAGGTTATTTATGGAAGTAATAGCTGAAAAATTCCCAAGCATGAGAATGGAAACTGACATACAGATCAGTGAAGCATATAGAACTCCAAATAGGTGTAATCAAAATAAAACTACACCCAGGCATAATAATCAACATCTCAGAAATCAAACATGAGAACAGAATATTAAAAGCTATTAGAGAGTAGAGACAGATCACCTATAAAGAAAACCTATGAGAATCACAGAAGACTTCTCAATACAAAAAATAAAGTCATGAAGAGCATAGAGTGAAGTATTTTAGACCCTAAAGGAAAACAACTTCCAACCTAGATTGATGTACCTTGCAAAATTCTATTCAAAACAGAAGGTGAAATAAGATATTTCTTCAACAAAGAACAGCTGAAGAACTTTATGATCACCAAACCAACCCTGCAAAAAAGTACTGAAAGACATTCTAGGTACATGTAGGAAAAAAAAAATCACTAATCAAGGTAAACAATTAAACAGAGGAGAAAGATAAGCAATTAATAGCACAAAGATAATATGTCAAAAATAAACCCATATATCAGTTATAACCATTAGTGTAAATGGCCTCAATTCACCAATTAAAAGAGACAGACTTCCACAATGGATCAAGAAACAACATCCAACCATATGCTACATATAAGCAATCCATGTAATCCAAAAGGAAACTCATAGACTGAAAGTATAAGGATGGAAACAATACTTCATGCAAGATGAACCCCCAAAAAGCAAGGGTAACTATTCTGATTGCAGAAAATGTGAAATTCAAACCAAGAATGATCAAAGAGATAAAGAAGGTCACTCCATACTAGTTGAGGGAAAACTTCAAGAGGAAGAGATAACAATCTTAAATATATATGCATTAAATTCAAGAGCACAGAGATATACAAAACAAATACAAATAGAAATTAAAAATCAAATAAGCAATAGCACAATTATAACAGGAGACCTTAACACCACATTGACACAATGAGACAGATCAATGAGACAGAAAATCAGCAAATAAGTAACAGAACTGAATCAAACTTGTGAACAAATGGACTTAGTGGATGTGTACAGTGTTCCACCCAAAAAATCAGAATACATATATATATATATATTTTTTTTTTTTTCTGGTACTGGGGATCAAACTCATTATGTTGTGCTTGCAAGGCAAACGCTTATGCCACTGAGCTAAACCCTCAGCCTCAAAACATCAGAATATACATTTTTCTCAGCAGCAGGTGGGACATTCTCTAAAATAGACCAGTAGCCTGTAGAACATGCTTAAGTAAATGAAAAAGAATTGAAACTATCCCATGCATGTTATCCAATCACAGAGCCAAGAAACTAGAAAATAATGAGAAAAGAAACTGCAAAAACTCCACAAACTCATGGAAATTGAATAGCACACTCCTGAGCAATCAGTGGGTCATAGAAGCAATTAAAGAAGAAATTAAACAATGTCTACAAGCAAACAAAAATACAAATATAACCTACCAGAAACTATGGGGTGCAATGAAAGCAGTCCTCAGAGGAAAATTTATTGTGATGAATACCCATATCAAGAAAACTGAACAAACACAAACAAAAAACCTCATGCTATACCACAAACATGTAGAAAAAGAAGAGCAAGTCAAGCACAAAGAAAAAAGAAGGGAAGAAATTACAAGGATCAGAGCAGAAATGAATGCAATAGAGCCCAAGAAAACAATGCAAAGAATCATGAATCAAACAGTTGGTTCTTTGAAATAAAATGGATAAGCCCCTAGCCAAGCTTATTTTAAAAAGGAAAGAAAAAAACTCAATTTCATGCAATAAAGAATGAAAAAGGTGAGTCACTACAGACCCTGTGGAAATCAGTGCCTAGTTCGAAAACCTCTACTCTCATAGATTTGATAACACAGAAGAAATGGACAGATTCCTAGAAACATATGAATTACCAAAGCTGAAACAACAAGACGAAAAGCTACTGAATAACCAAATTTCAATTAATGAAGTTGAAAATGTAATTAAAACCTTGCCAACAAAGAAAAGCCCAGATCTTGATGGATTCACTGTGGAATTCTACAAAAAATTTAAAGAAGACTTAATCCCAACTCTTCAATGAAATTGAAAGGGAAGAAATTCTCCCTAACTCATTCCCGGAAGTAAGTATTACTATAATACCAAAACCAGAGAAAAATCCAACCAAAAAAGAGAATTACAGGCCAATCTCCCTAATGTACATAGATGCAAAAATTTTCACTAAAATACTGGCAAACCCAATGCAGCAAATCGTCAAGAATTTATACACCACAACCAAGTGGGTTCTATCCCAGGAATGAAGGGATGATTCAATATATGCAATTCTATAAATGTAATCCACTGTATCAATAAAGTAAAAAATATGAATCACATGATCATTTCTATAGGTGCAAAAAAAGTTTCTGATATGGTCCAACACTCACTCATGATAAGAACCCTACAGAAAATTGGAATAGATGGTCTTTACCTCAACATGTTAAAAGCCAGCATCATATTAAATGGCCAAAAACTGAAATGTTTCACTCTAAAATCAGGAACAAGCAAGGATGTCCATTATCAGCACTCATATGCAATATAGCACTGGACATACTAGCCAGAGCAATTATAAAAGAGAGAGAAATAAAAGAAATAAGGATTAGAAAAGCAGAACTTAAATTATCATTATTTGCAGATCATATGATACTCTATATAGAAGACCCCCAAAACTCCATTGAAAGACTCCTAGGTATAATAACTAAATTCAGTAATGTAGCTAGATATAGTGTCAACACTGAAAAATCAGCATTCCTGTACCCAAAGAAAAAACTCATTGAGAAAGAAATAAGAGAAGCCACACTCTTCACAATAGCAGCCAAAAAAAATGAAATACTTATGACTCAACCTAACAAAGGAAGTAAGAGATCTCTTCAGGGAAAATTACAATGCCCTGAAAAAGAAGTTGAAGAGGATCTCATAAAGTGGAAAGACATTCCTTGTACATAGATAAGGAAGAATAAATATTGTAAAAATTGCCATTCTTCCAAAATTGTGATACAGATTTAATGCTATTCCAATCAAAATACCACTAGCATACCTCACAGATCTAGAGAAATCATTCCTTAAATTCATCCAGAGCCAGAAAAGAACTAGAATAGTAAAGGCAATTCTGAGCAACAAAGGCATCACAATCCCTGACTTGAAGTTATACTACAAAGCTACTGTAATAAAATCAGCAAGGTATTGGAATAAAAACAGACCTCAAGACCATCTCAGATGAATACACAGTTCTCAGATAAAGAAAAACAAATGCCAAATAAATACATGAAAAATGTATAGGATCATTGGTCATTAGAGAAATGCAAATTAAATCAACATTGAGATTCCATCTCACTCCAGAAAGAATGGCCAGTATAAAGAAAACTACTAGCAACAAATGCTGGAGAGGCTGCAGGGAAAAAGGAAATTTTCTGCACTGTTGGTGGGAGTTCAGACTGGTGTAACCACTGTGGAGGTAGGTCTGAAGGTTCCTCAAAATCTCGGATTGAAAGTTCCATTTGACCCAGCTATTCTATTTCTGGACATAGTCCCAGAACAATTGAAAACATCGTATCACAGTGATATATGTGCACCCATGTTTATAGCAGCACAATTTGTCATAGCTAAATCTTGGAAACAACCTAAATGCCCATCAACTGAGGAATGGATAAAAAAGTTGTATAAATATATAATGGAGTACTACTCAGTTATAAAGAATGATCAAACTGAGATATTTATAAGTATTTGGATGCAACTTGAGACCAAACTCATAAGTGAAATAAATGAAACACACATGTGTAAATACTGTATTGTCTCCCTAGTATAAGAAGTGCTAGGAGTACATAAGATACAAAATCCTTGATAAATACTTTGAAAGGGTAAGAATCTGCTCAAGGGGGGGAAAATATTATCTCAGGGAAAAGAAGAAAAAAAAAGGAAGGGAAAAGTAAAAGTATCTAAATTTGTATAAACACATTTAATATAGTTTAGATGATTATGCTACAAATTCTATTAGCTCATGGAACAAAACTGTTAACATTCCTAGGATTGGAACAATTTTTCATGTTTGTGTCTGGTGATCTGAGGAAATCTTTTGAAGATCACTATGTAAAATAACAACTCAGTTATGTTCTTACCACCTAGTTTTCAAGTTCCATATCGTCATTGCTTTGTGCTCTTTGCTATTGTAATTTATTTATCTTTTTTTCTTGTTTTTTTATTAATTTGTTTTGCTTTCCCTCTAATGCAGAAAGGATAGATGTATAGGTAGAGGCTTCTACATGCCTAGAACTTCTAAACAGTTTACGAGAATCGATTGTATTATGCATGATGAAATGAACAGCTACTTTGAAGAAAAAGAGACAGTATGGTATCCATTGCTGATATCCTATCATCATTCTGTGAAATCCAGTAATACTTTTTTATTTTTTGTTCAGAGTGGTTTTATTCTGTTTTGTATTATTTAATTTGAAACCACATGAAGATACGGAGAGCTATTTTGAAGAGAACAAGAGAATTTATGGTAGCCATTGTTGATTTTCCTATTGTCTGGTTTTGAAGGCCTATGATGCCTTCATTACTCTGTTTTGATCTGTTTTATACTATTTTGTTTTGTATAAATTCATTGTGTGTGAAGATACAGGCAGCTATTTAGAAGAAAAAAAGAGACATTACGGTAGCCACTGTTATTTCCTGTTGGCTTGCTTTGAAATCTGTGTCACTTACATTGTTTTCTTCTGATCTGCTTTGTTCTATTTTGTTCTTTAAAATAAAATAAAAAAGACAAAGAAAAATCAAAACAACTGAAGCAAAACACCTCTTTAAAACAAAACATGTGCCAGGTATGGTGGAAAATGAGTGTAATTCCAGCATTCAGGAGGCTTATTTGGGAGGATTGCCACAAATTAGAGATCAGCCTGGGCTACATAAGCGAGTTCAAAGCTAACCTGCACTACATAGTGAGACTGTCTTATAAAAAAATCAAAACATGCATTCTCTTGTTAAGGAGCTTGAAGAGTCCAAATAAAAATGGTCAGAAAAATACATCTTAGGAAAGGAAGCTAAGAGTGGCCAAACAGTAACAAATTTCTGCTTTTAAATACAAAAGTTAAACAAAACAAACCTATCAAACTTACCTGGCATTCCTGGCTGTCCTGGATTTCCTGCAACACCTTTTATGCCTTTTTCACCTACTGGACCAGGAGGGCCAGTACCAACAGGGCCCATTGGTCCCATATTCCCAGGGAGACCTGGCAAGCCTGGGTTCCCAGGGGGACCTCTTTCGCCCTTCAAAGCAATTCCACCCTGAAAAGTGAAATGTTGGACACAGAAACATAGATTTAACAACTGTCTGTAGGTTGGTATAACTGATTCTAAGTTGTCAAACAACAGAACCATAAACAATCCTTAAAAGCTATATAAACTAATGTAATCATTATGAAAATTAGTGTGGACTTTCTTCAAAAAATTGAAACTAGACATTCCATTTGACCTAGCTATTTCTTCTGTAGAAATCTTCCTGCGTTAAAAACATTATATTACAGTGCTACATGTAAACCCACGTTTATAGCAGCACAACTCAGAATAGCTAAATCTGGAAAGCTGTCTATATGTACATAAACAGATGAATGCATAAAGAAACATATATATATACACATGTATATATATATATACATGTATATATATACAATATGCATATATACATATACATATATATATGTATATATACATAATGCAGTACTATTCTGCCATTTAGAAAGATAAAGTTAAGTCATTTGTAGGAAAAGGATACACCTTGAAACCATGCTGTTAAGTGAAATAAAACACAAAAGCTTAATTATCACAGAAGCTTAATTAATTATCTCTTATAGAAGTAATTTAAGTATACATTATAATTGATGATAAATAATTTAAGAGCAAAATATATGATGGATAATAGGAATCAGGAAGATATATCTTACAAATGGGAAAAGAATCTAGAGATGAAAGAGGGAGGATATGGAGAGGATGGGATGGTAACAAGAATAAAATTGTGTTTACATACTTCACAAGATGAATGTAATTACTACGTACAACAAAAATATACCAATTTTTTTAAAGTTATGTAAGTGTGTGGTATTATGGTTTGAAATGTGTGATCACTTCATGTAGTCACTCACTCCATTAACAAGTATTTTTGAGCTCCTCTTATGTGCCAAGTGCGAATGATGCAGCTGAGATTATAAGTGGACCAAAATCTCCTCATGAATCTTATAAAGTAGTATAAATCAAGAAGGTTATAATCTAAATAATATAAAATATACTTCTCAACTAAATATTTGGAGCTATGTCTTGTACAAAAAGGAGACTGTTCATTAATGTCCAGTTGGTGGCTTCATGACACATTTAACAAGGGCATCTTTTTAAAATTACTTTATAAACTTACTATATATGAAAATCAATTTAGATTTCAGCTTGTCAGGCCTAAATAAACACAAATGTGTACAGAATAAGAAAAGGTGACTCTTAGATTCATAAGCATCTTAAATTTCTGCCCAAATATTCAAAGCCAATAATACTAATTATAACGCAGTAATCATTTAATGAGTTTACTTATTTTTTTAAGTTTTTTGAGATGGGTTCTCACTATGTGTTCACTTGCTTTATAGACCATGGTTATCTCAAACTTACTATCTCCCAGTATCAGCCTTGCAAGCATTGAGTTTATAGATGTACACATTTATGTCTGGTTAAAGAAATTTACAAATCAACTAACAGCGTAGAAACCCCATATAATATCAATGTATTTTACTATATTATTTTATCTATTGACTGGGCATTAATCTTAGCATCATGTTCATCTTTAGTTTTAATTTAGAAATTTTTCTTTTCAGAACTAAACGTTGAACTCAGCATCTCATATACGCTCAGCATATGCTCTTTCATTGAGCAACATCATCAGAGCCTAGGAGACATTTCTAAGTGCCAATATGACATTGTAATACCAAGAATATCAGACTAACTCACAGGCTCTCCTTTGGGCCCAGGAAGACCTGGCAATCCATCCTGTCCAGGAGTTCCAGGTAAACCAGGAAGACCTGGAGCTCCAGGAACACCCAACTCTCCTTTTTCACCCTTCATTCCTGGGAAAGTGAAGACGTCACCAGGTTCCCCTTTAGTTCCAGGAAGTCCTGGAGGACCTGCAGCTCCTGGTATGCCCTGAGTGGGAAAGAAAAGGAAAGTGAAAAAGGAGATCAGATTTTTTTCTAACATTTTTCTTCAGTTTACCCACCACTGTATCCAGTAACATTTGGTACATAAAGTGATGAATAATGTGAAGCATGCATGTAAGTCAAGAAGAGTCAATGAATCACATGAATTATAAATTAAAATTCAGTTTAATTAAATTACATGTATCCATCCATGAGTGAACATAGAAGTGTACATGGCTTCCTCTGACTTTTTTGATTTATGAAGTAATGAATCACATGAAGTATGCAAGTGAATCATGGAAAGTCAATGAACAAAATGAATTATACATTAAATTACAATGTAACTAAATTATAGATATGTATATATCCATATCCATCTATTTTATTTATCTCTATAAATGAACATCAAAGAATACATGGCTTCTTACTACATTTTAGATTTAAAATATATACTTGAAACTTACTGGTAATCCTTTTGAGCCAGTTTCTCCCATTTTTCCTTTTTCACCTTTCTGCCCAGGGAAACCAAGAGACCCTAGCATGAACACACACACACACACACACATACACACAAAATATGAGCTTTGAACTTGAACCTCTGACAAAACTTTTATAAAAATCAGGAAACCAAAATTCAAAATAAGATATCCCCATTCTATCCCATTCATTTTATGGTTTTATTTTCCTGCTTTATGTTTTCAAAATGAGGAAACAATCTTTTTAAAAAATAAAGTTTATTTTATACACAATATTGTACTTTCATGTATTTTTAACTTCATAATAATCTTTCCTTTCCCAGAGCTTGCATTGGTGTCTGAATTCCTTTAAACATTCCACTGCCCACGATAGAAGTAGATAAGGAAAAAGTCTGTACACCTTTATTTTGAGTTATACCTTTTCCCTACATCCTTATTAGATTTTATTTTGGTTGGTTTTCCTAAAATTTGGTTTATAACAAAGGTTTGGTGTTCAAAATCTGGAGGAAACATTATTAAAGAATTCTTGGGATAGCTGTGTCATCACTTGGTCACTACTTAGAAATGCTAACTCTTAGGCTAAGAATTGCTCAATCCTCATCTACTGGATCAGAAACTTTTCTGGTAGGGCCAGCTACCCTGGTTTTAAGTGCTCAAGATGATTCTGATGTGCCTCCAAATTTGAAAACCACTAGAACAGATATTAAAAAAAAAACTAGATTACTAACTTCTAGTGGCAGCTAGAAGCCTTGATGGAAATATTTCCAAGCTCCGTGTGAGCTTGGATTCTTAGTAAACACACTATTTAGATAAGAGCTCTAGTGCCTTTTCTCAGCCTTGACTCAGACATAAGGTGTGATCCCAAGAGAAAATAATATGGGAATGTATCATGAAATGATTCAATAAAAGAATTGTGGGTCTGACATAGTCAATATGGTTTTGATTAGGAAGTGAAAAGGGTGATAAATAGACAAAAATGAATGCCAATAGGTTGGCAAATGCCAACAGAAAACCCTTTCCATAATGACACGTGATATATTCCCAGTGACTAAAAGCTGTGACACTGCAAACATAGTCAGGTACTAGGCATTATGAACTCAAACCCCTCTCAGCACCACCACACAGTGTTCTAGAGAAAGAAATCTGACTCTATATGTTATTTTTCCTTCCATATGGAAAATAGGGAAGACATGGTTCCTGGAATACTGTCACAGTGCTTTACTAGAACACATTGGTAGTTTCAATTATTAGAAAGAAGAGCATCATTTATTTCTTAGCAAAGATGTACTTCACATTTAATTACTTATAGATACGAATGACTGACTATAAAATGAAAATGTGCCAACATTTTCAAATCATGCACTTACAAAAATCTAGCCAAGACAGATTTTTTAAAAAACTACCCTTAGGCAAAATGTTTTACCTGGGGGACCAGGGCGACCAGGCAAACCAGGTTGGCCTGGATGCCCTGAAATACCAGTTCCAATACAGTTGAAGCAGGTGTCACCTTTGTCACCTGGTAAAAGTAATTAAAAAACAAATATTACTAAAAAGGGTACTTAAATATTCTTTAGTTAGGTTCCAAGAAGTTTAGCAGCAAACAGATAGCATTCCTATGTAACAGTGTAGCTAGAGAAGAATATGTCTGCAATCTATTCATTTGGTAAGAATGTATGGAATCTGTACTGTATGGAAAGAACTGTTCTAGGTCTCTGTGGTACACGGACAGAACCGACAAAAATCCTTGCCTTCATAGAGTTCACTTTCTATCGATATAAATGGACAAAAAATAAAGGTAATAAGCTGTCAAATCATATATTAAACATTTTAATATAACAAAATATATCCAATATATGTTAAAATATATTTATAGGAAAAATACAGCTGGATTTGTGGGACTGAGTGTGCTAGGGATGGGTGAGTTGAAGGAAAGATGCAATTTTACTTAATGATTTATTTATTCATTTATATTTCTATTTTCTGTGATTCTAAGGATTTAACTCAAGGCTTTGTACAAATAAGGCAAACAATACCACAGTGCTACATCCTAGTCCCAAAGCTTGCAATCTTAAATGGAGTGGTCAGAATAAATTTCACTGATAACATGATATATGATAAAAAGCTTAAAGGACATAACATATACCTAAGGAACATAGAGTATTCAGACAAAAATAACAGCCCTGTTTGGCATATACAAAGAACTGCAACCAGACTAGACTGCTGGAGCAAATGAAGGTATAGAACTCAATCAGTTAGTTAGCAGTTTTTAAGAAGTATCTTACCCTGAAAAACCTTATAGGGGATGGTATAGAACAGTGATGGCAAAGCCTTTTAGAGTTTTCAATGATACAAAACATCCACTGTGACCCACATGCCATGGTTTTGCCATCACTGGCATAGACTGTAGAATTTACTGTGAGTGAAATGAGAAGCTAGTGGAGAATTTAAACAGAAGCTGGGTGTGTTGGCATAAGGCTGTAACCCCACCAATCTGGTAAGCCGAAACAGGAAATATATTCAAGTCCACCATGGGCAATTTAGTGATTTAAGGAGAGTGTCTCAAAAAATAAGAAAAAAATTAAAATTAAAATTCAAAATAAAAATAAAAGTAAAAAAGTTTAAAAAGACTAGAATGTAGCTCAGTGTAAAAACTCTCAATTCAATCCTCAGCATCTCCCCCTCCAAAAGAGCACAACTGGCTGCTATGTTATGATGCCAAATTCAAGGATGGAAAGTAGGTAACTCTTTAAGAGGCTACTGGGTACAGTGATATATGGGAGAGATAATAGATTACCTCAAAGTAACAGCATTGAAGATACTCAGAAACAGTTAGACTCTAGACATACTTGAATGTAGAGCCAATTGGATGTTCCCGTGGATCATAATATAGAACACAAAAGAAGAGGGCAATCCAGCACAACTCTAAAGTTTATAGCCTAAGCAAGTAGAAACCTAAGCAGCCTCCTTTTTCAAGTAAGAAGGTGAAGATGTGAGTGGAGTAATTATGGGAAAGGAAGTAGTAAAAATCAGAGCTATAACCTGATCAAAATGATGAGTGAGCAGTTCACATGAAAAACTAGGGGAAAAGTTATATTTGGATAGGAAACATAAATTTGAAACTCACTGACAAACCAAACATTTTAAAAGTCATGAGATTGGATGAATGAGTTTAGAGAAGAGGAATAAGACTGAATCCAATGCACTTTAAAATTTAAAAAGTTCACTAGATAATTCTAGCATGCTTACAAAATACAAAGACTCTAGGACATCCAAAACTTATATAAAGCCACAATTAAGACATTTGGAGATCTGTAGGGAGAAAATGAACTTTGATACATACTTGAACTACACACAAAAATTAATTGAAGGTAGTGGGTGGCTCACATCTATAACCTCAGCCATTTGAAGCCCGAGGCAAGAGGATAACAAGTTTGAATCCAGCCTGGGGAACTTAGTGCCTTAACATGATCCTATCTCAATATAAAAAAATAGTGAAAGAAAAGATGGGATGTAGCTTAGTGTAAAGAGCTTAGGTTAAAACCCCAATAAAACAAAAATAATATAAAATAAATATGGAAGGTAAAACGATAATGCATCTAGGAGAATACTTAAGAAGAATATCATTAGGTCTTTGATGAGGAAACATTTGTAAAACAGGGCATAAACAGCACTACCCATAAAACAATGTTAATAAATATTATTTCTCTAATTAATAATTATTATTTAACCAAATACGAATAAAAATAAATCACAGAATGGCAGAGGATAGGCCTAAATGGTTATCAAATTACCAAATTAAAAAGAGAGAACACAAGCACTTTACAAAAGAGTGTGTAGAAACTTGCAAAAGAAGCTCACTATCAATGAGTCATTAGGGAAATGCATACAGTATCATTTTGGGAAATAACTTAATGCTGTCTACGAAACAAAATCTACACCTAATCTATAACCCAGCAATGTTATTCTTAGGTATATGAGAGCTTAAGTGCCACCAACATGTCAAGAATGTTTGTGGCACTTTTATTCAGAATAGCTTCAGACTACATGTTCAGTGACATCAGAATGAATATTTAGGTAAATTTGTGCAATAAAATATTGAAAAGCAGTGAAAATAGTGAAATACAGTTACAAGTGAAAGCATAGCAATATCTCAAAGTAAAATGTTTAGCAAAAGAAACCACATACAAGAATTCATATCATATTATTCCATTTACACAAACTTCAAGATTATGCAATCTAATGTACGATAGCAGACAAAATACTGGTTATCATTTGAGATACTAATGGGAAGCACAAGGAATCTTCAACGGTCCTGGATATGTTCTGTATTTTGGTTTAGATACATGGGATATATGTAGGATATGTTTGTGACATATATCTATGTCTACAAAGCAAAATCCTTAATGAATATAGATACAAAAGTTCTCAACAAAGTACTAGCAAACAAATCCAACAGTAAACTGGAAAGATTATGCACAGTGAACAGGTGGGGTCCATCCCAGAGATGCAAAGAGTTAGATACACACAAATAAATAACTGCGATACACTACATCAAAATAATAAAGGAGAAAAATAATATGCTCATATAAATTGATGTGGAACAGGCATTTAATGAAATGGAACATGTTTGCATGACAAAAGCCCTAAACAGATTACTCATACAATGGAAGATCTTAACATAATTATGGCCATTCATAATAAGCCAAGGGATAACATTATGTTGAATGCGGAAGAAGGTGAAACTTACCTAAGAGTTTAAACTTTCGTGAGATCTGAAACAATGATGCCTACTTTCACCTCTATATTTAACCATAGTTCTGGAAGTGTTAGCCAGAGAAATTAAAAAAAGAGAAAGATATAAATGGTACCTGAATTGGAAAAGAAGTAATTAAATTCTCATTTTTTGCAGATAACAACATCTTATATATAGAAAACTCCAAGAACTTCACCAAAAAGTGTTAGCGCTAATAAAATAACTCAGAAAAGATTGAAGATACAAATTAGCATACAAAAATCAACATTGGTATATGTCATTAGAGAATTATTAGAAATAAAAATCAAGAAATTGATGCCACTTACAATAGCTACAAAAATAATAATCCTAAATATTAACTTAAGAAGTGAAATATTTCAGCAATGAAAATTACATAACAATGATGAAAGAACCTGAAGAGGACACAAAAATTGGAAAGACAGATCATGTTCATAAATTGAAAGAATCAATATTGTTAACATTCCATGCCTATTATCCAAAGCAGTTTACAGATTTATTGCAATTCCTATCTTATGGCAACTATGGCATTCTTTCACAGAAGCAGAGAAAAAAACTTGAATTTATATGGAAATATTGAGTATGCAAAGCAATTTTGAGGAAAGCAGAACAAAGATGGAAATCTTATGCAACCTGACTTCAAAATATACTACAAAGCTGTAGTAATCAAAACAGAATTCTATTGGCATATATTGACATATAGACCAACAGAATAAAATAGAAGGCCTACTTATAAACCCATGCATTTACAGCCAACCAATTTTCAGTGAAGGTGCCAAGAATACACACTGGAGAAAAGATAGTTATTCCAATGAATGGTGATGGGAAAATTGATACCTATATTCAAAGAATGAAACTAGATCCCTAATTTTCACCAGGTACCAAATCAAATCAAAATAGATTAAAGACTTAATTATAAGACTTGGAATTATGAAGCAAGTAAAAGAAAACAGGGTAAGTGCTTCAGGACATTGAAAGAGGCAAGGTGCTTTTGGACAAGAATCCAAAAGAACAGGGAACAAAAGCAAAATTAGACAAATGTGACTACATAAAATGAAAAAAGACCTACATAAAAAACACTCAATAGTGTGTAGAGGTAATCCAAAAAATGGTGGAAATTATTTGGAATTTATACATTTGACAAGGGATTAATATCCAAAATACATAAGGAACTTAAAAAAACTCAATAGCAATGAACAAAAACAAAAATAAAAACAAAGAACAGCAACCAAATGTGCCAAGCAGATAACTTGATTTAAAAATGATAGGTCTAAACAGACATTTCTCAAAAGAAGACATACTAATGGACAGGAAGCATGTGAAATATATTTAAAATCACCAATTATCAGCAATATGTAAATCAAAACTATAATGAAATATTATTTCACCTCAATGCCAAAGGCAAATAAAAAGTAAATAATTGCAGATGAGGCTGTACAAAATGGAATTGTTGTGCCCTGCTGGTGGGAATATAAATAATGTAGCAATTATCTAACAAAGTAAGGAGATTCCTTGATAAATTAAAAATAGAACTACCATAGGATCCAGCAAGCCCCACTACTGGGTATATAGCCAAAGGAAATGAAATCAGTAAGTCAAATAGACTTCTGCATTCTCATGTCTCTGATAGCATTATTCACAATAGCCAAGAAATGGAAACAATCCAAGTGTCATCAACAGATGATGGATTAAGAAAATGTGGTACAGATACACTATAGAATAGTATTCAGTCATAAATAGTATGCAATTTTGTTAAGTGAACTAGCCAGGCACAGAAAGACAAATACCACATGATCTCACTCATACATGGAATAAAAAAGGAATAAGTTAAAGGCATAATCTCACAGAAATTAAGCATATAATAATTGTTACCAGAGACAGTATGGTAAGGGGAGGATATTAATCAGTGAGTGCAAAGTTGAATCTAGATAGGAGCAAGAAGCTGCGCAGTACAATTTTACATTATGTTGACTACAGATAACAATAATGTACCCTGTATTTTGAAAGGTTTCACCAAAAGGAATGATACATGTTGGGGGAGATAACTGTATTAAACCTAAGCTAACATTCCATAATATATACACATATCAGGTGTTACATGGTACCTCATTAACAACTTTAATATCTTTGTTTTTGTAGGTTAGTTAAAAGTAAAATTACAAAAAAAAGTAAAATGGAGGAAATTAGGAAATTATCAAGTAATATTGAGTAGAAAATTGCTGCTGAGATTTACCACAAAGGGAAGCAGAAGGATGGAGCAGTAACTAACAGGCAAAGTGGAATTAAACATTGTGGATTTTCTTAGATGGATGTATAAGGCATATTTATATGTTGCAGGGGATGATCCAGGAGAAAGGGGGAAATTGTTGATGTTAGTGTGACAATAAATTTGGAAGCAAATTCCTTAGGGAAACAAGAGAGAAGAGAATCTATGGTACAAATAAAGCACCTGACTTTTGATAAAAGCAATAGCAGAAATAATAAAGTCTTATACTACATAAATGCAAATAAATAAGTAAATGTGGTGGCAGTAGTCTGTGAACATTTTTGTTATATTTTTAATTGTTCAGTGAAGGAGAAATGAGTATAAACATTTTGAAATAAGAATAGAAGTAAAGGCGTAACTTTTCAAGTGAAGAGGAAGTAGAGGCTTAGAAGAGGTAGAAGTTTGAAACTACCTAAACTATGCTGTGCTTTGTTTCCAAGTAAGTATAATAAACTGAGAGAAAGGCAAAGGAGTCATAGCCTTAAGAATGGAAATGAGTGCAAAGATTGATCATGAAATTTAAGCTAGGCTAAGAATAAAAGGATATCATGCATATGTATGTGTGGATGTATATATATGCAAGATAGATAGCTATACTACTAATCTCTGTTAATAAAAAAGAGAAGTTTGTGTTTTCATTGTTTGATCATTTTTATGCATAAATTTTGTAATCTGAACAATTACTTTGAAGATAACAATATGCAATATATGTTCTAGTGTTAAGTTCCTATTGTTTTGTTTTGAAATTCTGTATCATTTTTATCCATTTTTGCTTTGTAAAATAAAAAAATATGTATGAAAAGATAGGAAAATGTTAAGACATAGTCAAATTTAGTAGGTCTCAATAGACTCAAGTAGTGTTCAAATCAAGTTATTAGAAATACTGAGCTACAGTGTAGAAAACAAGTGATCAAAAAATGGGATTCATCAAATCAAGAGTATGAATGTATACACTATTGTTCATGAAGTGGTTTGGGCTATAAACACGAGAGTAACTAAGATAGAATGAAATATGTATGTAGCGGGTTTTACTGAGGATTTCAAAAATGAGTCAATTTTTTTGGGGAGCAAACCTTTCAGTCCTTGTTCTCCTGGAAGTCCTATATCACCTGGAGTTCCTGGAGGACCTGGAGAGCCTGGTTTACATGTTTCATCATCTGGGATTAGATAAAGAAAGAATGGCAAGTTAATTATAGCATGTCCAAAAGACTAAGCCTAAAGAAAGTGTGACAGGCTAGAAAAAAAAATCTATTTTTCGTTTGTTTTCTGTAGATTTACAACTACCTGTAAGAAAAAGGGAGATATAATAATGTTGATAACAATCATTATTGGACGTGCAAATTTAAACATCAAAAAATTATGAAAACCTAAAAGTAGAAGCAAAATAGAAAATCTTTGAAATAAAGAGACAAAAATAATGATACAAATCTTCAGCTATATTCACTTATAAGTGAAGTAAACAAAAACAGCAGAATTTAACAACAGTAAAATACAGCTTACCAGGAGGAATGTGAGGGCCTGGGGGGCCAGGAGGTCCTGGAAGACCTGGAGGCCCAGACTGTCCATCAAATCCAGGAGATCCAGGAATAGAAATACCAGGGGGCCCTTCGTCACCCTTTTGGCCTCTTTCTCCAGGAAATCCACGGGGCCCTGGAGGACCCATAACTGCAGTCCCTAAGATAAGGGAAAAAATCATTCAAAATGATCAAAATGATCTTATTTTAGTGGTATTGCCTTAGTTCACAATGCAATATTAAGTATTGAAAAGATCTTTAAGTTAATATTGTCTATATTCTATTTTTTCTATAAGAATCAATATCTGAAAGAAAAAAATTAAAATTACTTGAGTAACTATTTAAGGGCGATACATAATAATTTGAGGTAGTTTTATTACTCTGGGAAATTATTAATAATTCTCTACATACTCTTTGAGACAATGCTCTATAAATTACAGAAATAAAAAGTTACTAGTAATTTAAAAAGATATTTCAGAGTTGCAATATAAAAATTGCTTTATTTCTAGACATTCTGTAGACCCACTGTCAATTCCTGTACCATTAACACACTTTTTAGTTACTAGTGTCATGTTTCCAAAGCTGGTAAGGAAATTGCATACATCTTTGCTCATTTTTAAAGCAATCTTTATTACACCTACACATTTACTTTTCCAAATTAATGTTAGAATCAGCTTTTCAATTTCTCTTTTAAAAATTTACTGAATTTAGAATGCAATAAATTTCAACATGATGTTTGGTAGAATCAACTGTTTCTAAAATTGATTGCTTGCATGAAATAATAGAACACATATCTCTATATTTTGTAATTTTATATTACATAATTATCTTACATAATTATGGAAAGAATTCATACATTTTTGGTTGGGTTTATTTTTATTACTACAGTGAATTTCTTTGCCTCCACAGATCTGTTCTGTATATTGCTATAGAGTCAATTATAGTAAAATTGAACCAATCTTGCAAACTGTGTTAAAACCTACTTGGTCATAATGCTCTATTATTTCATACACTTCTGCATTGATCTTATTAATGTTTAAGATTATCTCTTCAGTGTTCACAAACTATATTGAATTACTGTTTTGCGATCTGATCTCTGGGTAGTTTGATTTCAACATTATTAAGTTAGGTCTCCTCTTTTTAAATATTTTCTGAAATGACTGAAAACATGCTAATTATCTGTTCTTCGACACCATGGTAAAATTCATTCATAAAAGTATAAACCTATCCATGCAGATAATGCTTTTTCATGGATAATTTTAACAATTCAAAATACATGGTAATTGATTCTCTTAGGTTTCCTATTTTCTTAAGGCAATTTTAATAATTTATTTTATGTTTATGATAAATGCATATTTCACCTGGAATTTGATGTGTTAATATAGTTGTATTTTTCTTATAACTTAAAATTTTTATTTTTAATAATATTTGTATCCCTTTTATTTGACTAAAATTATTTTCTGTCTGTCTGGCTCTGTCTCTCAGTACTGGAAGTTGAGTCTAGGGTCAGTATAACACTGACCTGCATACCCAACCTTTTTTAACTGTTTACTTTGAGATAATTTGATAAGATGCCCAGGTTGACATCAAATTTATGATCTTCCTGCTTTAGTTTCCTGAATAGCTAGGATTGCAGGAACGTATCACCTTGCCCAACCTTCTCTCATTTTTATCTCAATTACATTTGCCAAATTTTATTCATTTCAAAATTTCTCAATAGAAACTTCATTTTCCCTATTAAATATTATTGCTTTAGTCTGCTTTTCATTTTATCTCTTTATAAAGATTCCCCTTACACCTTCTTGGACTGTGGGGGGGACATTTGTATGCATGTGTATTAAACTTAGATTATTTATTTATTAATTATTTTTATGGTTCTGAGATAGAACCCAAGGCCTTGTGTATGCTAAGCAGCTGACCACTTAGCTACACTTTCAGTTCTTTATTTACTTTTAGTATTTTTAGTTTTGTGATAAACTAAGGATATTACTTTGGATATATTTAGTAAGTTTTTATCTGAAGTACTTTCAGTGTTACTTGTATGCAGTAGCTTGTCTTTTCCATTTCTGTTTCCTTGTTATCTCTCAATATAACTGTGATTCTTAAACATAAAATGTAAGGATAGTTGGCTTTGTTGTTGTAATGTGATCAACTTACTTCAATGTAGTCACAAAAAGTATTTTTTCTAGTCTAATCACACAATTTCTGTAAATCTTTTATGTAGGGTTGAGAACAATGTATATGTTCCACTTCTAACAAAGTTTGTCTCATACAGATAACTTGATTTCATTCCTCAACTTATTTATGTCCCTACTTTTCACCTGATTAATATGGTAGGTACTTGCCAATTTACCCCTCATAGTTTATCGGTTTTCACTTTATATATTCAAAGATGTTTGTTAGATTATTAGAACTTCATGACATTTATATCACTTTGCCAAAATTTATCTATGGGAAACACTTGTCTCTTTAATGTACCTTCACTAAATTCTATTTCATACTATATTAGAATTGCTAAGCTGGGTTTCTTTTATTCATTTGTGTAAGACATCTCTGCAGTTTTATTTTCAATTTTTCTCTTTATTTGCTTTAGATATATGTATTGTGTATTGTAAACATATATTTTATCCTAATTTTATCTTAGTGTCTTTCAGCTGGTTTTTGGTCTTTTTCAGCCAGTTGTTGTTATTCAACATTGCTTGGTGTCCCATTCTCTAAACTCCCTCTTGATTCCTTCAGGAGCTTCTACATTTACTTTACATATTAGTTTTCCTTTCATGCTTCTCAAATCCTTAACATTTTTATGTTATCCTGGAAGAATTCTTTATTTCAATCTTCCAGTGTATATCTGGTCCACCACTTTGAGATTAGAAATCCAAAATGCATGTCTAGATCATAAAGGACTACACATTCATTGTCTTTTTCTGAGGTTAATCCCTCAGAAACCTTATCTTATCATGCTAATACTGTATTTGCCACATATTTTTAAAGAAAACGAATTATAATTTATTGAGTAGGTATATGTGCAAGGAGGTGTACCAGATGATTTTAAATAAGTCCCAAATTAAAGCCCATTTCAGAGAGGGTTCATCTAAATAAACATGCTAGAAAAAAAGCAATGCTCAATTTATAGCCAGATTAGAAATGCTACACTCTACTATGTATCATCAAAGGAGATGATATACAATTGAGTTTTAAGATGTTACTGCACAGCAAAATCACCATGGAGATTTCTAGTTAGATGTTTCTATAATTCTAAGTAGATACTGCTCCTTACTTTTTTTTAACACAGGAAAACTTGCAAAAGGAGGCGTTAGCATCCCGTTCTGTACTAGCATGAAAAGTGTGATGGTTCATGTATTGCAGCATATCATTTTTTTGGTATAATTAATTAACAAGAATAAATTAGAAATGGTATTCTTAGGATAAAAGGGCACTATGTAAATGGGCTTTTAAAAAACATACAAGTGAGGAATCTGGTGAAAAAGATATACTACAAGCTGAGAAGAATCTGACAGTTTAAAAGTATTGGGTCTTCCACTGTCATTCTCATTCTCGAACTAGTATGATAAAGTATGTACATTGATTAGTATTGATGCTCTATGAACAAAGCAAGTACAGTGTCTTTTACCTGGAAGACCAGGAAGGCCAGGTGGACCCTGTATTCCAGGAAACCCTCGCTCTCCTTTTTCTCCAGGTAAGCCAGGTAATCCAATATTTCCTTTTTCTCCTATAGTAACACCAGTCCCAGGTCTAGGAATTACCTGTATTATGAATGAAAAAAATAAAAATACTCAAAAAGGAAGACTCTTGTTCTCCTAATATGGGAGCTACATATGATTACAATATTTTGGTTTTTTTTAAATACTGGTTATCAAACTCAGGACCTTGTGCTTGGCAGGCAAGGGCTTATGTCGTTAAGCTATATCCCTTATTAAAATGTCCCATTTTCACAAGTATTCAGATATAAAATCATTAAGACTATGACACAGATTGAGTTCCACTCCTTATCACTTTTATCCTCCAACTAATTTAGGAAATGACTGCTATATGCTATTATTATTATTATTATTATTATTATTATTATTATTTTGCTGCCTCTGGGATGGAACTCACAACCTCACATTTACAGAGTGGGGCCTTAGCCAACTAAGCTAAACCCGGGAGTGGGAGCACAACTGCTATTATTAACAGTGTTATCACCTTGCTAGCCCCAGACTTACAGTTAACAGTATTTTTTTGTCTCTTATAG
Organism: Hydrochoerus hydrochaeris; assembly: GCA_004027455.1. Lineage (NCBI taxonomy): Eukaryota > Metazoa > Chordata > Mammalia > Rodentia > Hydrochaeridae > Hydrochoerus > Hydrochoerus hydrochaeris. The sequence continues at coordinate 146,668 of PVLA01004746.1, forward strand.
TCACATTCAGTTCACTCCAATAATCTAAAGCTTGAGAATTTTTTTGTACCAAAAATGTCTTTCCAATTTTCCCTGTTCACTCTGTTTACCACAGCTAATATCTTCAATTTACTTAGACTAACAGATGTACTTTTAAGTTTGTTCTTTTGAATCCAAATCTGCTACTAAGATATAATGTCTCAAAATCCAATTTTTCTGTGTGAAATATGCTACTAAGTATTCTAAATTGCTTACTACTTCTTACTACATCTGATGCAACTTAAAATGCTAGATTCTTTTAGGCCATTTTTCACTTCCAATACCTCTCAACATCATCTCTTATTTTTTCTAGTAATAAATTTTTACCAAAGTGGATTCTATTAGAATCATTTCATGCAACTTTCATATACTTATCTCTGCTTTGCATATGCCATTCCAAATATCTGCAATGCTTTCCCTCAATATTTTGCTATTAACTCATGGTCTTTCTTCTTTTAAAAAAATCACCTTTTCCATGAAGATTATATTGTTTAAACACAACAAACTGATCAAACATCTTCTTCTTTCCTATGTCTTCTTAGAAGTCAAGATTTAAGATCATTATAAAAAATTTTGTATGAAATAAGTTGTTTAAAATTAACCCTATAAATTAATCTATAAACTTATCAAGGTAAATAAACTTCAGATTTAAGAAATTGTCGGCCTGAGGTAAAAAACAATATCTAATAGCAAAATGTGATACCTGGTTTACCTGGATATAAATAAATATTAACAGATAAGGAGAATAAAAGTTGTAGGACCCAGAATTGAGATAATAGCTCAAAAGTTAATGTGAGCCTCTGGATAGAACTTAACTCTCAAAATTTCCATTTGTTCTGCTACTCATCAAAAATTTATTATCTTATTTTCTAAAAAGATTATTTTCTGAAAAACTGAAACTCTGATTTTAAAATAAATGTGAATAAATATTGTCTAAAACCTTAAGTATATCCTCTACAGACTTAGTATAGTTATAAGTGTTATACATGAGACATCATAGGCAAAAAATTGTTATTAAAATGTTTGGACATATAGATTAGGTTTTACGGCATCCACATTGCTGTGCCTTCAATACACGGTTTAGTCCAAACTCTAGAATCTTAACAAAATTAAACCAAAGAAATAAACAATGTCAAACCCCAGCAATGACATTTTACTTTTATTAACATTGACAATATATTGAATTAAATTTCATGGAGAATGCAGACATAACAGAAAAATCTGTAAACTCCTCAATTCTATCATAAAACAGTTGCTTAAATTTATTATTCAGTCCCTAAAAAAAGCATACATTCAAGAAAGAAAGAATTCTGAGTGAGATAATTACAAATTGACAAAATCTATTATGGCCAATTTTATTCAGTTCTATCTTTCTCCTGTGTTCTGCAGAGAGGGACAGGACCACTCTGTCCCCACATCAAGAATTTTTTTTTTAAATTAAAGCTTTGTAAAGTACACTTGCACCACCTGCTGGTTATTTGAGAAATGATGTAGCAATCGCAATTCAAAACAATACACAGCCATTATTTTGGATCTTTACTATGGAGAAGTAATAAGCAGATAGAACAGAACAAAGACACTAAGGTCTACATTAATGAAATTTTTAGATGTAAATATTCCTAAGCAATAAAGGTAATGACTTGAAGTTTTTGTTCTATGAGAAAAAAGTAGGCAGCACATAATTAAGGCACTAGATTAATAATGCAGAATTCAATTTGACAAATGAAGATTTAAAAAAAAGACTTACAATTCCTGGAGGCCCAGGTGGTCCAATGTCACCTTTTTGGCCCTATTCAACACAAGTATAAAATGTTAGTTTAAAAAATCACATGAAAATATCAATTTCCTCAAGAGTTTAAGGCAAAAGTACACAAAAAATACTTAGAAATCAGTAATAAAATACACCAAATGAGAAATATAACATGAAGTCATGAAACAACACTAGGTTAGATCTAGGAAGACATGTGATATTGACTCATGTTTACTAACTGTATAATCTTGACCAAATTGTTTAAAATGTCTGGCTTATACACAAAGAACAAAGACTTAGGACCAGACTTATACGTGTAACATTCTTTGATTTTAAAATTTGTATGTTTTTCTACAAATGCTCTATAAAGAAAATAATGAAAAAATAGTATCGCTAAAATCTGTTGAAACCATCATATTTTTACATCTATATTTATTCTTTTTCAAAATTAGTGAAGAGCATAAATTTAATGCTATTTCTATTAGTGACAGATATTTTAGGGATGATAGGCTTATCACCAGGAACAGCTAATAAATTGTGATTACTTCTGTGAGTTTCTTATTAGAAGCTAATGAAAAACAAAGTCAGATAAAAATTTTGTCTTCAACTAATAGCTGAAACAGCATAAAGAACACAATATTCAACTGTTACTCAACTGGCTGAGACACAAGTATAGACGTTTCTCTAACACTTCTATTCAGGTTCTAGACTTGTTAAAAGATATTTTTCATCTATATATCTCTCTTTTTGAAGAATTTCTCTGCCTTATAATTTTGCACTCCTTAAAAAGAAATGTTATGGCTCCCTTTAACTAATCGAACCTTTTACGTCCAAACAAAAATGGATTTAGTTTAATAAACCACAATGAAAATATATGCTTTCTAGGTACATTCAAGTTTGTAGTGCCTTTCCCTTCTTGCTTGAAAAGGAAAGCTCTTAATTTTGTTTTTGATACAAAGCAATTAAATACCAGAGGGCTTGAAGGACTTGATATTTTGTGACGTATTAAAAATGAGATAACTGTGTGTTTCATATGTTCTTTCAATATCACTTTTAAAATAGGTAAATACATGATCTTAGTCAGGACTAGTCCAACGAAAGCAATGACAATTACGTACAGACTTACAGACAATAATTGCATACAGAATATAAATGTTTAAAAGACATATATTAAATTCCCAGTTATAAGCCTCTCTATGAAGAGGAGCTCATTAGTATGGTGCTAAATCCTCTCTCTGGAAAACAAAATTTTATCAATATATGTGCAAACAAAGGCAATGAATTCACAATGGAAATGGAAAAGTTAAAAAATCTTTTGTTTATTTCCATTGTATGAACTGTGATTTAAAATAATGAAAGAAATTTTAAGGGATGCAGTATAAAAAAAAAAGAAATGACACCAAAAGATGGATAAAGAAAGCGTATTTTTAAATACAGAAACTAATTATTTATTTATAAGATTTTTTCATTTATATCTCTACCTTGGGAGAGAAAAATAAGATGTCAAGTAGAACAAAACTAGACACTGCAAAGCATCAAAATACTTACCTTCTCACCATCCCTTCCTGGTTCACCAGGGTAACCAAGATCGCCAGGCAAACCCTTTAAAAGAAGAGAACAGGTTGATGTTAGCACAAGAGACAGAGTAAGGACTTTCAAAAATCCTTTCCTCCATAACAGAAACAATGGGTATACTGGAACAAACAGGCCATCAAAATCAACTTCTTTTTAGAATTGTAGAAATTAACCAAAGTTTGCAGCAATCTAAGGAGCATTTTATTTTGTTTTGTTTTTTAAGGTTAAATCCTGGTAAGAACAGGACCTTTGTGACATTTTTCACTTGTATAGCTATACCTGTCCCTTCAGTTCTGCAGTAGCCTAGGCAACAAATAGTTCACAATTAAGGTAGAAACCAGCAGCCTAGCTGCGATGGTAGGACAAAGGACAGGATTGGCGCTCATTTCAAGTTTAATTCCTACAGAAGGGTCATTATTTGAACTATCTGGCAATTTGCAAGTAGAACCAACTTGCAAAGCTATCATTATTTGTCCTGACTTGACTTTCCCAATGCAAACAGACAGCATCCTCTATTCATACCCCTGGGGCATGAATTAAAACAATCAGAGGCAACAGTTGAATATCATTGCTGCTTCAATCATAAAACAAAGACCAGTTATTCCAAAAGAAGCCTGGAACTGAGGATCTGAATTTAGCTCTTGTTATTTTACATGCTTTAAGCCTTTTACAAACTAGATTTTGTAAGTTAAGGATTACCTGTTTAGTTAAAATTATTTTAAATTTTACCTCATTTCAGTGTTTCTAGTCTTCTCTCTTGTTAAGAAATCTCTGCTTTAGAATGACCTTCAAATTTCTTCAAATTTTATATCTTCCCTTGCAAACCTTTCATTCATTTAAGCTACTTCCAAATTCTAAACTGTTTTCCATCCTGCTTTTAAGCCATATCTTCAACTATTGTCAGCTTTGGTGAGGAGAAAGAACCTTAGCTACTCACTGGAATGCCTGGTTGGCCATTCTCTCCATCTTTGCCTGGTTTACCCTATAGGATACAAAGAAATAAGGGAGTAAGAACATAAAATTCACTAGGAAGTAAGATTAAAGAATATAACAAGTTTTATTCTTGCCCTGGAATGTATTAAACAAACACTCTATACTTCCATGTTATAAAAAATAGGTGTGTTAGTAGGGATATTTCCAGGCAATGAAGCAGAATTTAAGAAAAATGAACAAAATACACAGATATGGACATATTAAAAATTTTTGTACAAAGTTTGGTAGTCATAAAACTTACTCTTTTGCCTGGTTCTCCTTGTTCACCTTTCTCACCTTTCACACCACCTGGAGGACCCTGAACATACAAAAAGTAATTTAGTATTGGTCCATGGGATAGTATCAATGTCAGTTTATATGAAATAATGCTAAATTGTCTTTGCTTACTTACTGGAAGACCACGTGTCCCTGGAGGGCCAGGAGACCCTGGATCACCAGGAAGTCCCTATGTAGTTGTAAGGAAAAGAAGGCAAAGATAATACTCAAACTTGCATTATTACTGTAACAACTAGAACTAGCTAGCACCACTCTTAGCAAACTTAACTGAAGATTCATGCAGTATAACCAAAAATAATAGAATGCTCCTTACTCAAAGTTGAAATCTTTTAGGCAAAATAATTTAGAGCCTTCTTTGGTTACTTCACTTAATTTCTAGTATGTTATATAGCAGTCATGTTTTGAGGCAAATAATGAGACAATACTTTAAATGATAATATCAATATTTTTTATTCTTGCAAAATTTTTATAGAAAGTTAGAGTGCTTAAAACTAGAAGATTTTGGGATTTTCATTGCACATCTATATTCAGGCAAAGAATGAAATGGTTCAATTTATATTGATGGTAGAATTTCAATACAATTTCTTTATTTTTAATTTTCTTATCAGCATTAAAGTGAAATAAAAGTGCACAAACCCTGACCTATATTACCATGACCAAATTTTACACATGAATGTATTATTCAAATAGCCCAAAATGGAAATAACCTAAATGCTATCAACTGATGAGTGCAAAAACAAAATATACATTATCCATACAATGGATTAGTACTCAAGGAAATGAAGTACTGAAACACACTATAAAATGGTTGAACCCAAAATCATTACACTAAATGAAAGCCAAAAGAAAAAGACTAGATAGTGTATGCTTCAGTTACATAAAACACACAGAATAGATAAATTTACAGCTCCAAGAAATAGATAGTAGTCACACAGGATTGGAGATTTTATATAAATGTATCCCAATAAATCTATTTAAAATTTTTAATTATCCCAAATCCCTATTATTTATAAAATATACTCACATTTAACCATATCGTAGTTTATAATGCATTTTAATGGAATATACTTTGTAGCCAGATATCTTTATCTTCTAACTGATTTATTTTTCCAGTTTTATTGACTTAGAGTTAACAAATAAAATTGTATGTATTTAAGATGTACAATGTGATATTTTGATGTACACAAACATTGCAAAATGATTATTGTAATTAATTTAATTAACATATTCATAACAATAATTTAATTACTTTCATCCCTATCTACTCACCTGATCTCCTTTTTGAAATTCTACATCAATTGGTCTTTTCTGTTCACTGATCTGCCCAGGTGGCCCCGGTGGGCCCTGAAGACCTTGCTCACCCTATTTTTAAGATAAAATAAAACAGTGATAGTTCATAAATTACCACAGACAATAATATAGCATATACAATATGTTGACTGCAAGAAGCAAAGGAAGGAAAAGGATAATTTGAATGAATATGACAGGATGAAGAAAATGTAAGGGTTGAACAATTAACTACTCACCTTCTCACCCTTGGGTCCCTGAAAATTCAAGCCCATATTCCCCTGAAGAGAGAGGTTTCAGTTTAAAATCTCACTAACAATAAGTAAAAGAATCTACAATGAATAAAGACACAAAGAAAAAGAAAATTACCTTTGGTCCTGGAGGTCCTGGTGGGCCAGGAGGGCCCTAGGACACAGAAAAGGGGAAAATATTATATTTCTATATATATTTTTAAATTATTTGTTTCATAAAGAAGTAAAGACTGAAAGAATCATTTAAAAATGGTGTTTTTATGGTTGGGGATATAGCTCAGTGGTAATGCACTTACATTCTGTGCAATCCCCAATAAGGCAAAAAAAGATAGTCCTGGTTTATTTTCCCTCATTGCTTTTTAGTTGGAGATACACATTTAAGCTGATTAAAACAAAATAAATAAATACCAAAAATTCTAGTGACAGGGCAGGTGTGGGCAGGGGCAGAAAGTTAGGATAGATAAAAGAGAGAAATAGCACCAGTGATCAAAAAAAATTCAATAAGAAAATTAAGGTCAACAAACATCATTTTTCTGTTATCAGAATTATGGGTAAATTTTGATACCCTAAAGAAGTGAATTTTAGTTTTTAAAAGCATGTGTTTATTTTTTAAATCCAGTTTAATTTTTCTGCAATCTGTCTTTATGTTTTTGAGAATGTTTCAAGATCTGAAAAATTAAATATGCATCTGTCTGCCCAGGTATATCACTATTTAATCTCAAGGGATATAATTATGTCTCATACCTTGGTAGCGTTTCTAAGATTTTAATTCATCTGCTGAATTAGGGTCAACTGAAGAAACATTTAGACGTGTAGAAAGAAGTGGTTGAGAGGCCAAAAGGCTTACAGACATATCCAGGGAAAATCAATGTTGAAACAGCAGCATTAGGGAAAAGTGTCACAGTCCAGAGTTTTAAAACAAAGGTGTGGGAATATAGCTCAGTAAGCAGAGCACCTGCCTTACAAGTGTGATGTTCTGATATTGATTCCTGGTTCAAAAAAAAAAAAAAGACAAACTAAACAAAGACCCAAGGAATTCTAAGAGAGCAAAAATCACAACCTTTTTCTGACAGATTCTGGTAGTATTTACCAAGCATTATTTCCTTCATTCAGGAGTAGATAATCAATAACCTCAAAAAGAAATTATGCAATCTATACAGTATAATGAAAGTTGGCACCTAAGTGTATGACAGGTAGAGTGATATATGAGAAACTATTTTGACTGACACACAATTTTCTTGACCTTTTGAAAGGGCAACAACAAAAGTCTAAGTCTAAAACGTGACTTGAATTAAACCTGATTATTACAGGGTAAAAAGATTTAGAATTTATTAGGGTAGAAAATATGAGTGACCACAGAGGGAATAAGAGAGGTGATTGTACAATTAGGTTTTTAGAAGTTTTTGCTTCTTTCCTAGGGTATGCATATTTATGATCCCATTGCAGAGTGGTTTTTTATTTTAAAAACAAAACAAAACAGGATAGAAATGATAAAGAATTTTAAAGAAAATAGTAAGAAATTAACAGAAGTTAATATATTGCATATTGTTATCTTGCAAGTAGTTGTGCAGAGTGATTATTTACTTCATCAATTCAACTGTTTTATCTGAGTAACCCAAAAAACAAATGATGATATTTTTAGTGAAGCTGTTTTTATACTTAATCAAATAAGTTGCACTTTGAAGAAATATGTTTATTCGAGAAACTTGATGATTTTATGAGAAGATTGCCTTAGAAGATTTCCTGAAGATAGCCAGAACTGACAACATATCAAGAAGCAAACAAAAAAATATTTTAAGTTTGGAGATGTATCCCAGTAATAGAGTGCATGCTTAGCACACTAAAGGCATTTGACTTCATCCCCAACACTGAAAAAAACAATCTCAGGTTAAATCTTATCTTTTATGTGGAGAACATATTGTTTACCATATCATAAATCAGCATTAGCTAACAAAATTATAGTTATAAATATTAAAAATAAATGACAGTTTCAGATATTATAAGTAATATTAATATTTGTGAAAGAAGTCAGAAAGAAAAGGAGAAAAACTGCAGAAGAAGCTTACCAACAAACCTGGTGGTCCTGGAGAACCAATTGGCCCAGGTATTCCCTTTGGACCAGCTGGGCCCTGTAATAAGTAAGAAAAGGATGGAAGATGAAACAAAAACAACAAAAAACCTAAATCTAAAGCCTCTCATTGTATCTTACAAAGAAGAAACTAGATGGAGCTTAAATTTATTTAAGTAGTCACCAGAATTCTATTGTATAATCCTGTAATTCTTCAGTAAGTATTACAAGTAGAATTTTAAACTGTGAACAATACAAAGACTAATTATAAAGGAATTCTACTAAATGTAATAAATACAGCTTTTAGAAAGCTTATGTTTTACAATGGTAGAAAAAGTGTAAGACAAATGCATAAGAAAATTCTATAAAACAAAGCAATTAAAGTAGTCAAAGTTTGGTAGGTCTTTTATGCAAATATTAATAGGTAGAAATGGAAGGTAAAGGCTATCACTTTAAAGGAAGCCTGTCTAATTTTAAAGTAAGATTAAAGAGAAAAAAGAGAACTGAGAATAACTAAGACAAGTGATAGTATACAAGCGTAATGGATTACTATTTGGGGTCTTCACAAACTGAATATTTGCCTGCCATACAAATTTGCAATTCTATACCTAGGTATAAATTCTATTTTATTTTATAATGAAACAAATTTTAATATATTAACAAATAAAAAGTCATATAGATGTTAAAATGGCTGAACTACAACTAGTTACAGTAATATAGACGGATCTTGTATCAAATAAAAAAAGTTGCAAAAGTTATTTAAAAATTATGTTATTTTATAATGCAAAATGAGATACTCCATTGCTAAAGAACATAAGTATAAAGAAGAAGTTATTTTTAAGAATCAATGGAAAACTCAGCATGATAAATATATCTTGTGGATACACTGAAGAATGTGACTGCTAAAAAAGCACATGTTGATTCAAAACTGTAGTGTTCTAATTCTTAAATGTTATATTGTGTTTTTAGGTGCTCATTTTATTATTTCACATTCTCAAAAACAGAATCATGTCTCTCTAGAGTCAGTTAGAAGTCCTCTAGATATTGAAACCCACTTGTCCACTAGTTTTGCAATTCCCAGGTCCTCATATAAATGTCAACATAAATGTAATCTTCAATGTATAATTTCTTTAATTTTGTATATTGTACTAATTAATGTTGCAATATGTATCAGGAAGTAAATTTTTTAGGGTTAGAAGTACTGCACATAGGCAGAAGACTGGAGCTAGACATTCTCCCATGGGATGCAGTCCCGTGCAGTGCTGGGCGAGTCTTGGAATCTGGCTACTCATGAAGTCGTGGTCCTGCCCAAATCGAGGATTGGGGAGCCTGAGACTCTTGGTGGAAGGATGCACCACAACACGGAGTGGAACCAGCATGGAAAGCTGCACTAACACATGGTAAGTGCTAGGAATTTGGTCCTGCACAGGGGGTGACCGGCTGGATGGCATATTAGAGGATGGGCCTTAACCAGCAACCACAGTGGCGTCAGTCAGCTGCTCCTTGCCCAAAGCGTACTGGTGGGATCATCCTGGTCAGGACCCAATAGCCTGGGACAAAACTGTTGCTAACCTGTGACAGCCACATGGCACAGACTAACGTGCTGAAGTCACTCACTGGTTGACTGGCTCAGAGGAGAGGGACCAGCCCATATGGCCCCTGCGTGCACCTCACAGAACAACAGCAAACTGGAGCGGGCAGCAATCCCCTAGCCAGCATGCTTCAGAAAAACCATAAGCAATATGGAAAGGACCTGAGACCTCCACCATACAGCTGTCTGAAAGAAACCAGAAACATAACAAGAGAAAGAAAAAAGAAAAAGTCTCCAGCCACTGACCCAGGGAAAATAAGTCTAGGAGAGGTAAATACAAAAGAGACTGAGAGCAGCAAACATGCAATATCGGACACAGCCTCAGCAGACATAAAGAAATACTTCTGTGACCTCATCAACAAACTTAAAGTGGAAATTCTAACTCAAGTGAAGCAAGATAAAGGAAGATTAATAAAAGAAATGCTAAACACCTCTCAAGAAGACACAGTGGAGGAACCAAGCAAAAAGAGAGAATCCTTTGATGAAGAATATAAATAAAATCTAGAATACATGGAAGAGATCCAAAGAGAATACCAGGAAATTAAAAACTCAATTGAAAGCTGACAAAATTTCTTGACAGAAACTAAAGATAGACTTTCAAAATTTGAAGGTAGATATGCAATGTGTGATTGCAAAAGGAAAAATCTCTTAAAAATAACAAGGAGCCAGGAAGTAACAATACAAAGGCTAGAAGACCACAAGAGGATCTATAACTTAAGAATAAAAAATGTGAGGGAAGAAGCAGGGGTAAATACAAATGAAATAAAAAGGGTATTCACAGAAATAATTAAGGAAAACTTCCCAAGCATAGGAGAAGGAAATGATATTCAGATATATGAGGCATACAGAACTCCAGCCAGCTACAATCAAAACAGATCTACACCCATAGATATAATAACCAAGATCCCAGAAATTCATCACAAGAACAGAATATTAAAAGTGGTCAGAGAAAAGAAACAGATCACCTATAAAGGAAAACCCATCAAAATCACAACAGACTTCTCGACACAAACTATCAAATCAAGAAGAGTTTGGAATGAAGTATTCCAAGCCCTGAAACAGCATAACCTCCAACCCATATTGATGTACCCTGCAAAACTATCACTCAAAATTAATGGAGAAACAAGATGTTTCCATGACAAAGAGGAACTGGGGGAGTTCATGATGACCAATCCAACCCTACAAAAAATACTGAAGGACATTCTAGAGAGAGAAAAAAATCACTAGGATTCCTGGAACAATGGCAGAGAGGCCTCAATGAATGGGGCACACAGTGGAATGAAGGAGAAAAGTAAACAACCAATGGCAGAAAAATAGTATAGCAGATATGAGGCAGAGAAGATTTGCTATAATCTCTAACACAGATGGCCTCGATACACTAACAAAAAGAAACACAGGCAGAGTATATCAGGAGATAGGGTCCATCGAGATGCTCTGAATAGGAAATACAATCAACCTGAAAGAGGGTTAATGAACTGAAAGTCAAAGGTGAGAAAACAATACTCTATGTGAAAGGGAACCAGATAGAAATAGGGACAGCTCATTCAGCAGCTGCAAATAGGTTGGAAACTCATGACACTTTTGTGCAGTGGAGAACTACTCAGTTATAAGGAAGGAAAACCTTGAGGCTTTAGTAAGTAAAAGAATACAGCTCATGATCAAGCTCAGGGGTAAAAAGGTTCAGAACCACTTAGGTAGATAGCGGGTTGCCCCCCAATCTAAAAATTAAAGGAGTTAGTGGAACCTGAAATGTACAAAGCACCCCGAGAAACTGAAAAGGGAGGAATTGTTTAAAAAAGGAAGGCAGAGGACATTGTTAGTAGTGTATCAGGATTTAAAAGCCACATTATCCTTATTGCTGTTTAGTTTGATTTTATTATGTTCCAGTCTCTCTACTCATACTAGATTTGAAAGCACAGAGCTATCTCCAAAATAGCACGATATGCTATGGTAACTATCTTTAATTTCCTAGTAACTTAAACTGAAACCCTGTATTACTTACACTGTCTTACTATGACTGATATTATTTGAATCTGGTTTGTTAGATCACTGTTTTATCTTGACTGATTTTATTTGAATCTGGTGTGCTTGATAGTATCAAGTCTGAGAGTAGAGGCAACTATTCTGAAGATGACAAGATTCAATGGGATATCCATTACGGTTGGATTATTAACTGCCTTTGAAGTCATATAATGTCTCCAATGTTTTGTTTTTATGAATATTTCTATGTACTGCTATGTTCATTTATATTAGGCCTGATGATATAGACAATTCTACTGAAAATAACAAGAGACGTCATAGTAACTACTGTAGATCACCTAGTATTGTAGCTCTATAAGACTTTTTCATTTTGTGTTTTTCTGGGAATTTGCTTTGTTACCTTGTTTTGATTTTTTCCCCTCTAATACACAAAGGATAGGTATACATGTAGAGATTCATGCATGTATAGAACTTCTAAATAGTTTATGAGAATTGATTATAGTTATTGTAAAAAAAAGAGAGGAAAAGATTTTACTCAAAAGGATATAACTGCATGTATGTTTAAGTGTGTAAGATTGAAAACCATATTACTAAGTTTTTGTTTGATAGGTGAACAGAACTGTTTGCAGTCTCACTGTTTAAATGACAACTTTGTATGCTTTACTTATGTAACTTGCACAACTACTTCTAAGAGGAAAATGTGCAATTATCAACTAGTGATGCATTACTGTTTTTTAAAATTTTGTATTATTTCTACCCTCAAAAAAAGTACTGCACAGTATAGATATTGCACAATTTATCTGTACTATCACTTTCATAAGTTGATGAACATTTGCTAAACACAAAAATTTCTGTGAACACTGGTCAGAAAGAAAACAACACAGAGTTTATTGAAATGCTCTCTGGTCCAGAAAGTTTTTACAGATAGAAGGTGCATACAATATCTAGCAAACACGGTAAGATTTCTATGACAAAAACAGAGATTACTAGGGTTTGAGGAGTTGCTGTGATTTTATTCAAGCATAGAGCAAACAAGAAAATCTCTGGATGCTTACTTGTATTCCAGGAGGCCCTGGATATCCCGGGTTACCCTTTGGTCCTGGCAACAATGACACAATTATACTACCTGGTTCTCCCTAAAAAACACACACACATAAATAAATGTCATAAGCTATTAAATATGAAAATTGGTTAGAATACAGATAATGTTCTGACAGTTCAATCTGTCACATAAGTATAGTGAAATACTAGAACAACTCAGTAATTTAATGAATACATTTACCTTTTAAAGGAAAATGAAAAAGAAGCCAGAGTATGCTAAAGTTCTGTAGATGTACTGAGAGCTTATAACCGTCATGGCAAACCTTCTAGACTTCTCAAACAGTTTGCTGTCACATGCGTGACACAGATAAACCACCACTGGCCTATAGTATTTTCTGTTAATCATTTTCACATATTTATTAACTATTTGCCAAACAATATGTTACAGTCTGGATATTCAGTAATGGATAAAATAAAGAAGATATCTGTTTCATAAGGATAACAATATGATGGGGATAAATCATAATATGTAATCAAATACTGAAATATTCTGTAGGGAACTATGGAGAAAAACAACATGATAGAGTGAACTATAAAGATACAGTGAATAAAATTGCTTTATCATGGGTAGTCAAAGAAAGGCAATGTGTGAAAGTAATATTCAGGTAGAGACCTAAAGGAAAATAAGGGACCAGCCACGCAACAATGGGGCAAAGAGTGGCAGGCAGAGTTTGTACAAATGACCCCAAAACAAAGAGTTTTGATTTTAGAGTAGTACGAGCAGTGAGTCAAGGAAAAAGTGGTTCAGGATAAGGCTGTAAATTAAGCACAGATTAGTGCATGCAGTTCTCACAAACCATGGAAAAGAATGAGGATTTTATTTTTAGACACACAGTGGGAACTTTGAAGGTTTAAAAGCAGGAAGATTAAATTATTGATATACATTTTATAATGATCATTCTTCAGTGGTTTAGAATTAACCCAGGGGAATGTAAGGGATAGTAGTGAGAAAAGACTAGGTAAGAGGTTACTGCAGTACGTTAGATGAGATATTAAGAGTAGTGTGGTTACAGTGGAGAGTGAGAAAGTGGATGAGGTTAAGATACGTTTAACAGGCAAACTTAATAGTATTTCATGGTAGAATGGAAAGAGTAAGTATGTAAAACCATGAAAAATATAAACACTATTTCAGGTTTTGAGTTTAAAGTGTAAATATTATATAGTGACAAAAATTGTAGACACAAGGTACCAGAAGAAACAACAGCTTTACTTTAGATGGGCATTAATTTGAACGTCTGGGAGATATTTGTGTAAAGATGTCAAGGGGACAGTTGAACGCATGCATCTAACTCAGAAAAGTATGATCTGGAGATATAAATCTGGTTATTTGGTAATTATATAGTAGTCAATATTGTCTTTAATAATACTATTGGCAAACAAAAATAATATTGTTGGCATAGAGAAGAAGGGGTCAGTACATCTTGATACTTTCTGAATAGAACACGATGAGTTTTCAAAGAAGACTTCAGAATAATCAGAAACTCAGGAAAGGAAAATATCATAGAAAATAATACTTCTAGAAATAATAGATAATCAACTGTATCAACGTGTAATAAGATGGAAGAATGAGACAGACAGAAACTTGAGTCTCATACACACATTTTCAAGGATATCAGCATTGAGAATGTACTCAAAATCATAGGAACAGAGGAGAATACTTAAGGAGAGCTTCTATTTGTGAATTTGCACAATATGTAAAAGAATCCATTTTGAAATGAAGTCCAAATCACGATCATATCAAAACTTTGGCCTTCTCCAATATATTATTCAAAATATTTACATTCTTACCTTCATACCTGGGATTCCAGGAGGTCCCTAATATTAAAAAGAAAATGGATCATTTTTTCTATTTGAGGGGAGAGTATAACATTTTCTAAAAAGTATACAAACTGAACAAACTCACTTGGGATCATTTGTGAGTATTATGTGTTTTAGGATACTTAGAGACAACATTTATATTAAATATCAGAATCCTTGCCCCAGAAAGAGCTACCTTAAGAGTTTCTTTTATTAAAAAATGTGTCCCTAGTTCACTACTATTTTCTTCCACACAAATGTATTAAGCTCATTTTATACTTCTGCTTCTTCCATTAATTCTTGTGTTCATTATGATCTTGAATTTTACAACTTACTGGAGGACCTTGTAAGCCAGGAAAACCGGGACTGCCTGGAAATCCACGTTCTCCCTAAGACGTTAAAATGAAATAAAGAGGATGAAAGAACAACAACAACAACAACAGAATATACCAACAAGCAATTATTTATTGAAAAGATTTCTGTAAAAGCCATTTTTAAACATATCAGGTTGACAAAAATTTATTTTTCACTTTCCAACTATTTCAGATATCAGCTATTCATATTGATTCAGCCTACTAAGATATTTCTGTCCCAAATCATCCATCTTAACCATAAATAAAGAAAAAAAATTTCTACCCTAGTCACTTTCTTCTGACAAATCCGTTGTGAGACTACTACACCAGGTTTCTTTCATAACATTTAATAGTTAAGGATTTGCCCCAATTTTCTGCCTATGTGTTACATAGATTCTTATTTTAACAGCACTATTATGTTTTTTCTTTGATTGTAAACTATTTGAAATTAGTTTTGCAAAGAAAGAAAGATAGATAGAAAAAGGACATTGAGATCATCAAGAGAACAATAATAGCAATAGTTCTAGCAATCACAGATTATTATGTTTTCTAGGCACCCGGTTTTCTCACTTCCTAATATGGACATTTGGTTTAGAAACCAAAAGCTACAAATGTTGCAGAAGAACCCCAATGCATCCTTCTTTCAAATAGCTATATGCCATAGTAATCCTAGAAATAATCATGTCAGAAATTTTAAAAGAATAAAATTACTAAGGAAGGCTGCATGCTCTTGCATTATTGTCAATACCCCTTGCGCTACCACCACTTTTTCCACATGAAGAAAATTGATCTAGCAAGGAAATAGCCTGTACATCAAATTTAGAAGGCAGAAAATAAAACCCACACATTGTAGCTCCAATTCTAAGGTTCTTTTTTTTCTTACATAGTGAGAAATGTAAGAAAGTGATCAAATAAGAAAGTACAGGTTGTAAATCCATTTAATTTTAAAAAACCTGTTGCTTAGATAATTGGTGTCCAAAACCAAAAATTTATCATTAGATTTGCTAAGCAGTTGTTTTACAAAAGGAAATAAATCCTTTTAATCATGCAGCATTCTATACATATTGTAGCTACATTTGGGCTTCAATTTAAAACTTTCTTTGTTGCTTAAAACATACTGACAAAAAACAAACATAAATAAACAGACACATAAACAAATAAACAAAATAGGCACAAGAGTATAGTCCAATGTGAGGTCAGCCTGCACTACACAGTAGGGTCAAGACAACTTTAAACTACATAGAAAAACTCTATCTCAAAAAAACAAAGACAAAAAAACCAAAGCCACTTTAACATGAAATTTGTCACGCAAATTAATTCCCATTGGTCCTATACTACATTTCCTCAGGTGAAATGAAAAATACAAGTAAGTCTCATAAATGCAAAAATTTAAAATAAACTATTATTATTTTTGGTAAAGACCCTCAATGGTCTGGTGCAACACTGAAGTAAAAAGAACTATATTGTCTTCAAGTACTTACTATAATATTATCAGACATATAGCCACAGTAATACAAAATAGTTTGTTAAAGTTATGTTAAATATGTGCCCTAGTACAAAACACAGCATATGCCTTTAGTTAGAAAAATATAGGATGTTTCACAATATGTTATGTGCCAAATGAAAAACATCAATAGGAAATACTGAAAATAATATTATATTGCATTAACCTAAAGGACAAGAAGAAAAGTGATTGAATAAGAACTGAAGCTACAATACATAAGTAGGAAGAATAGCAGATTGTTTAAATTTTTCCGTGCTATCTATAACTTTATTAAAACCCAAACAGTTTACTAAAGACAAAAAATAGGTCAGGGAAAAATATTTGCCATATCTAAAGTTTTTGGTTTCTCTTTTAAAATATTTAAATCCATTATGTTTGCTGATAGAAGAGAATTTCAGGTTTTATACTGAAAGCTTTACCAAGTTTAAAAAAAGAAATTGAAACATGAAGTATTGCAAAATTTAAATTGCACTCTGTTTTTCTTTAAAAAGGAAAAATAACAGTCCCCCAAGTTACTTTTTTTGGGTGGTACTGGGGAGTGAACTACAATTGATTCATACTGAACTACATTCCTAGCTTCTTTTTTTAAATTTTGAGACAGGGTCCTGATAAATTGTTTGAGTTGGACTAGAACTCTGATTCTCCCACCTTAGCCTCCCTGAGTGCTGGGATTACAGACAAGCTCCAAGAAGTACTCTTAATAACTGATATAATATTTGGAGCATACATACTTACATTCTTTTTAATTCTCATCCTACCTTGTACCCAGACAAATAAGGATATTTAAGTAACCTTTAACCCAATGCAATACACCAGCTAATTACACATGCTTAAAGAATTTATGAGTATTTAACATACAGAATTGAAAGTAGTAAATCAGAACCTACGCTGTGTCCTAGACATGAAGCCACTAATCTTGGATTCAATATTCATTGCATTGATTTCTTTAAAGTTTGAATTCCATATTCATTGCATTGATTTCTTTAAAGTTTTAAAGTCTTTTAAAGTCTATCAGTTATAACAAGGATACAATCTAATATTAGGTCAAAAGAATCTCACCTTCGTTCCATTGCATCCAGGGATACCTTGAGGACCAGGGGCTCCATCATGACCTGGCAGTCCCTTTGTAAAGGGATATAACACACATAAGATATTTCATATTACTTTTTATGTGTATTATTTATTTACTTATTTATTTGAAGTGTTTGGGATGGAATCAAGGGCTTTGCACATGCTAACAAAGCACTGTATTGGGCTACATTTTCAATACCTAAGAGATTTTAAAATTAAAAATCCAGATTATACATACAGGAAGACCTGGTGTCCCTGGAAATCCAGGAAGTCCAGGAGGACCCTGTAAGAAGAAATAAAGTCCTTTAAACCAATGCAATAAAAGTAATACCCTACCTGAGGATGGCATACTATAGGCAGCCTACACTCACAAAATTGATCCAGGATATTTGTCCAAACTGACAAGTATGTGGCTCTGTGAGGAGTCAGGGAAACCATATGAAACTGCTGGATTGCATCCTCAGTGAGCTAGCAACCAGATGACAACCAGAAATATAGGCATTTAGAAAGTTAAGTAAAGGGACAGAAATAACTCACTGTGGCACTGAACTGATGGATGTTCAGGAAGAAAAGAGAAATTCCCTTCAAGTTTGGTGATACAAGAAAAAATTCAACATATACTTGTGAGTGTGTACCTTACTACTGTAAAGAGATAAAGCCTGTGCAGAAAGGAGACGTGATTTCAGGCAAACGACAGTGAAAATTATCAGCTTCTCAGTCTAGATTTAGAAAGGGTAGGGCATAGGAACCATTTTAAAAAATCACACACACCTCAGCTCAGCCCCAAGCTCAGGAGGTGCAAATGTCAACAGAAATGGAGCTGGAAGGCATCTTAAGTATCGTCCTCACTTAGTTCCACCAAGGATGCAACAGGCATCCACCCTAATAGTTAGCTTGTGTGGAGGGCAAAAGTAATTCTGACAGCAAAATAAAAGTCATAGGAGGGGTAACTGCTAAGTGTGTGGTTTGAAGGAGACTGAATTCCAGGCTGAGAAAGTTGGGAAGGGGGCAGACAACACAGAACCCAATTTACAAGGAGCATAATCAACCAGAAGAACAGAAACAGGAAAAACAAAGACAGGAAGCAGGAAACAGTGGCAGTATGAATTTTGTGGTAAGGAAAGAGTTCAACCAGGTGGTATCTATGGTGAGGACAGGGGCTTCGGAGTATAGAAGTGTTGTTGCAGTGATGAAAGAAAAGCTAGGCAACTAGCTTTTAGTCTAGTCTGAACACAAACCCCGAATCCTCAACACCACTCCTCCTGTTAAGAGGCATTCACTCCTCCCAGAGAGATCTGGTAGTTTTACTACCCTTGGGCCACAGTCCAGACCTACCCATGGACTATGTGAGTGAGAGACTTGGTGGGCAATCTGAGTTTTTTCAGTGCACTCAATCCCAGAGGAAACCACTGACAGACCAAAAGGAACTTATCTACAACCTCAGAGGGCAGGAGTTCAAACTCCACACTGACCTCCTATTTGGACAGAAGGAGAGAAGAAAAATGCTGGACTTAACAATTTTTTTCACTTTTTATTAACAAACAGCATACAAAAATAGTAGCCTGAGGAAAACAACTGCCTTCAGTATAAATACCATTGCAAGGTTGAATTATTGGACCTATTGTTTTTCCTTTTTTGTGCACATTGGGGAAATATACATATATATGTAAATGTATACAAGTATATACATAAATACCTTCCAAGATAATTGAAAACAAAAGAAATTTATGATCACTGATCCAACATTCAAGAACATACTTTAAAGAAATCCTAAACACAGAACAGGACAGTTACGAAGATGGGACCAAGGGAAGGAATAAACCATAGTGGGAGAGTAGATAGATGAATGAAAACCAAGAATGAACCAAACACTGGAAAAAGAACAAAATGACAGGAATTATTACATGCTTTTCAATAATAACACAATGAAAATGTTACTAATTATAGAATTAAAAGTCACAGAATGGCAGATTGTATTAAACAATAAGACTTAACTATATGTTCTATACACTAACACATCTCAGCTATAAAGACATACACAGACTGAAAGGATGGAAAATGATACTCCAAGAGGTTAATTTGATATGATCCCTTTGGAACATTCTCAGTATTGTTTCTTGTGCCACTGGAGTTCTGTTCAAAAAGTTTTTATCTACACTTAGCGCCTTCAAGAGTTGTACCTATTTTAGCTTCCAGCAAATTCAGTGGTTCTGTTTTAATATCTGATTTATTGATGCATTTTGATTTTAGTTTAGTACATGGTGAGATATATAGGTCTAGCTAGACTCAATCATCTGCATATGGATATCCAGTTTTCCCAGCACCATTTCTTTTTTTTTCATATTTTTTTTGTTTAAAGAGAAAAAAAACAGAAAAAAGGTAGAAATATTACAGAATTTCAAGAAAAGAAGACAAACAGTAAGAAATCACTAGTTGATACATTACATATTGTTCTTTTAGAAATAGTTATTCAAGTTACAAAATTAAAG